>JALAZF010000307.1:5315000-5342500 GCA_022829125.1 Lathyrus tuberosus | reverse complement strand
TAAGATCTATTTTGGAATCGCCTGGAAGATCTTTTTTTCTTAAGAATGAAATAAAGGATTATTTATTAAAACTACAAGGAGGAAGATTCCATTCCAAATTAAGACATAAGAACCGTCCCGATTCTATAATGAATCAATGGACAAATTAGTTAAAGATTCATTATCAATATGCTTTACCTCAGAGCGCATGGTCAAGATTAGTACCACAAAAGTGGAGGAATACAATCCATGAACATCGTGTGTCTCAAAATAAAGATTTACTTGAATATGATTCATCGGAAAAAATTCAATTAATTTTTTCCAAAAAACAAAAAGTAGATTTATTAGAATAAATAGACTTATTAAAAAATAAAAAAACAATATGGATATGATCTTTTTGCCTATCAATATATAAATTATGTAGATAAGCAAAAATCTTATATTTATGGATATACATCACCTTGTTATAACACACCTAAAAATATAAAAGAATTATTTGATATAATGGGCGATAGCTTTATCCAAAATTATATATCAGAAGATGGTATTCTAGATGAAAATAAGCCGGATCGAAAGTATTGTCATTGGAGACAAAGAAGGACGGGAATGAATGGAAAAAGAAGGAGGGGAATGAATGCAAAAAGAAGAAGGATGGAAATGAATGGAAAAAGCAAAAAGAATTCCATAGCGAATGCGAAATTATTGACTCCGAGTTTTGGTTTTTTTTCAAAGATAGATGCATATAAGAAGAATTCGTGGATCTTACCACTAAATTTCTTGTTTATGCCGTTTTATGGAAAGAATAACATTACTGATCAAGTCGAGTTAGCGTTACAAAAGAAAGAATACGAGATTCACAACAATCTAAAATTATATCTCGACAAGTATTATCCGGTCCGTCGTTTTCCGGTCCCTCGTCGTTATGATTTAAATAGATTCAGGAAGCATATATCTGCAGAAAAGAATTTCTTACTAAAGAAATATTGGGATGGTTTTTATATCCGCACTCCGGGGGATGATAAGTTCGAAGACAAAATAACGTGGAGTACAGACCTAATCAGTCGCATGTCTAGAATGAAAAATCCAACAAAAATGCTCATTGCTTCTATAAAGAAGGCCGACCTAGATCTGGAAACTTTTGTGCGTGTGGTAAGTGATGACACTTGTTTTATTGCAGATAGGGACATAGAGGAAGTGAAGGAAAACCTAATTTATTCGATAGAACCCATTCGTTTTTCTAGAAAAAAAAACTACGAACAATCATTTCTATATCAAACCATAAGCGTATCATTGAAGCACAAACGCCAAATGCTAAATTCAGAAAAACGTCGTCTTGATCAAAAGATAACAGAAAACAAAGATAAAAATCATTATGATTTACTTGTTCCTGAAAATCTTTTGTCCCCTAGACGCCGTAGAGAATTGCGAATTCTAATTTGTTTGAACCATAGGAATCGGAAGACGATGGATAGAAATACAATAAAGGCGAAAGAAAAAAAGAATTCTTATGAAGTTTTCACTAAAAAGAAAGATCTTGATAGCGATACAAAAAAACTAAGGAATTTAAAATTCTTTCTTTGGCCAAATTATCGATTCGAAGATTTAGCTTGTATGAACCGCTATTGGTTTGATACACATAATGGAAGCCGTTTCAGTATATTAAGAATACGTATGTATCCTCGCCTCGATTGAAAATCTAGATTTTTTTTTTCTATTTCTCGTTATCCTAATATTTCTCGTAACATATCTATCTGATATCTGATAGATATGTGAACATTTATATATATATATATATATATATATATATATATATATATATATATATAGATAAATAAAATAAACGCCCACACGCATTGTGGGAGTCAATTCAATGCTGTCTCCATTATATAGAAACAAATCCATCGAAAAATGAATAAAATCTATTGTCTTATTTTTATTTTGAAAATACAAGACAATAGATTTTATTCATTTTATGAATCCATAAATATACTATTTATTATCTATTTGAATTACATTCCGTAATAATGAATTTGAAAAGAAAAAAAAAAAGAAATTCAGATTTGTTAAATAAATGAAGAGAAAATTTCATATAAAAAATGCAAAATAAGTGTCATTACTATTACTGATCAATAAAAATATCTACCAAAAAAGGAGAGGGGGGGGGGGGGGGGGAAGCTTTCATTTTATGATCAAAAATTCATTTATACCTGTCATTTCACAAAAAAAAAAAAGAAAGAAGAAAACCCGGGATCGGTTGAATTTCAAGTATTCAACTTAACTAATAAGATACGAAGACTTACTTCACATTTTGAATTACACCCAAAAGACTATTTATCTCAAAGAGGTTTACGTATAATTCTGGGAAAACGGCAACGACTATTGTCGTATTTGTCAAAGAAAAACAAAATACGTTATAAAAATTTAATAAATCGGTTGGGTATTCGGGATTCACAAAGTAGCTAATTTCAAGAATCATTTTCAATTATTCGATTTCTTAGATACTGAATTTTGATTCACTTTTTTTTGAACGATTCATGGAAGAATGAATCGAGGAAAAACCTATGAATGTCCCAGCTACAAGAAAAGACCTCATGATAGTAAATATATATGGGGCTTCAACACCCATCGATGCATGGTGTTCTGTGACTTATTGTTACTCTGGATGGTGAAGATGTTATTGATTGTGAACCAATATTAGGTTATTTACACAGAGGTATGGAAAAAATAGCGGAAAACCGAACAATTATACAATATATGCCTTATGTAACACGTTGGGATTATTTAGCTACTATGTTCACAGAAGCAATAACTGTAAACGGACCGGAACAATTGGGAAATATTCAAGTACCTAAAAGAGCCAGCTATATACGAGTAATTATGTTGGAGTTAAGTCGTATAGCTTCTCATCTACTATGGCTGGGACCTTTTATGGCAGATATTGGTGCACAAACCCCTTTTTTCTATATTTTTAGAGAAAGAGAATTAATATATGATTTATTCGAAGCTGCCACAGGTATGAGAATGATGCATAATTTTTTTCGTATTGGGGGAGTAGCGGCTGATCTACCTTATGGTTGGATAGATAAATGTTTGGATTTCTGCAATTATTTTTTAACAAGGGTTATTGAATATCAAAAACTTATTACGCGAAATCCCATTTTTTTAGAACGGGTTGAAGGAGTGGGTGTTGTTGGTAGAGAGGAAGTTATAAATTGGGGATTATCAGGACCAATGCTTCGGGCTTCCGGAATACAATGGGATCTACGTGAAGTTGATAATTATGAGTGTTACGAGGAATTGGATTGGGAAGTTCAATGGCAAAAAGAAGGAGATTCATTAGCTCGTTATTTAGTTCGAATTGGTGAAATGGTGGAATCCATAAAAATAATTCAACAGGCTTTGGAAGGAATTCCAGGGGGGCCTTATGAAAATTTTGAAATTCGCTACTTTGATAGAGAAAAGGAGCCAGAATGGAATGATTTTGAATATCGATTCATTAGTAAAAAATCGTCTCCTACTTTTGAATTGCCGAAACAAGAACTTTATGTGAGAATTGAGGCCCCCAAGGGAGAATTAGGAATTTTTCTAATAGGAGATCAGAATGGTTTTCCTTGGAGATGGAAAATTCGTCCACCTGCTTTTATCAATTTGCAAATTCTTCCTCAATTAGTTAAAAGAATGAAATTGGCTGATATTATGACAATACTAGGTAGCATAGATATCATTATGGGAGAAGTTGATCGTTGAAATGATAATTGATACAACGGAAGTCCCAGATATAAATTCCTTTTCCGGATTGGAATCGTTCAAAGAGGTCTATGGAATTCTATGGATACTTTTACCAATTTTGATTCTTGTCTTGGGAATTACCATAAGTGTACTAGCAATTGTATGGTTAGAAAGAGAAATATCTGCAGGGGTACAACAGCGTATTGGACCTGAATATGCTGGTCCTTTTGGAATTCTTCAAGCTCTAGCAGACGGAACAAAACTACTATTCAAAGAGAATCTTATTCCATCTAGGGGAGATATTAATTTATTCAGTATCGGACCATCCATATCAGTCATATCCATTCTAATAAGTTATTCACTAATTTCGTTTGGCTATAACGTTGTTTTATCAGATTTCAATATGGGTGTTTTTTTATGGATTGCTATTTCGAGTATTGCTCCCATTGGACTTCTTATGTCAGGATATGGCTCAAATAATAAATATTCCTTTTTGGATGGTCTACGAGCTGCTGCTCAATCGATTAGTTATGAAATACCATTAACTCTATGTGTCTTATCAATATCTCTACGTGCGATTTGTTGAAACCGAAAAAGCTATTTGATGATATTCTATTGCTATGCTCCTCTCTTTATAGTACTATATTTCTATATAGTACTATAATTTCTATATAGTAATATATAGCAAATAAATTGAATAGAAACCTTCATTATCTCTTAGAAAGTATCTATTTTATTTCATTATTCAGCGAAACCAATCGTTCGTTATTGGAAGAGATAGTAACAAGCATCTCGTCTGGGAAAACCCATTTTTTTTCAACAATGTCTTTGTGATTTGAGCCAATAGGGTTCTGTTAGATAGGAACAAATTTGATAAATATTGATAACTTTCGTATAGAGTATTAGAACGAAAAAATTCATTTGATACTGAAATATTGGTTCTAAACCATCTCTCGCGATCAATCGATAATCTCAAATTCTGTTCTTCCATATCCTTCCTCAACCATCTTTCATTTAGATATTTCCAATAAGTTCTCTTGGTTTGGGAAGTCAAAAGTATCTGTTCATCTGGAGAAAATTCTTCTTGATGTGAAAACAAAGGATCCTCTTGGAATAGCAAAGAGAGTGGATCTCCGGGGTCCCAAATGAATTGGCTTATTTGAAAAAGCCTTGTTCGTTGGAAGATCTCACTCGTGTCTGGTCCTGCATGGTTCCATCCTGCAAGAACTCCAAATCATTCTCACCCTTTTCATCATAATCATCTTTGTCCTGAAATGACCCTTCCCAATAGGGAAATCTCAATTCATTGGACCCTTCATCAAAGAGAAAGCACCAAGGGCGCCACAGTCTAGGAGCCCAAAGTATGGGATTGTATAAATCCTCCGCTAGCTCTCCCTCTAGCGGTTTCGGGTTGTAGACTGCGACTCCTTCCCCTTCTTCGAACCCCGATTCATATTTTTCATAGAGAAATCTATGATCAACGATAGAAGAAGACCCATTTTGAATCATCTTTAAGGGATTTCTTGGTTCAGACCGAAGAAGCAACAACACTCCATCATTATCAAACCGACTTCCTGTCTTGGAGGGTCCCAGCAGAGCACCCTCTATTTCTAATAGCCCATGAACTAGATCAGAATCATTCTCAAGGAGTCCATACGAAGTGATCCCATCATTGTTTTCATTAGGTCCAGGTAGAGAGAAAACGTCTTGAGCGACCGATCCGGCAGAACAACTCAAAAGATAAAGAAGTATAGTTAATTTCTTCATGCTTCTTCCAAGTTTGACGTACCATTTGTACAAATAAGGATCCCCCTCCTGACATGACGTCTTCTTCATATAGATAGATATAGGATCTATAGAGCAATTACTGAGAAGTAGATTTTGTGAAAGAGCCCTCGAGGTGTTCTTCATGATTGCAGCTCTTTTTTTTTATTTGAAAAGAACTAAAATTATGTTCAAAGAATAAAATATATCATGATTGCAGAAGTTTATCTATCACATATAGGCTTTAAGACATCGTGGCAGACCCGTCGAGGTGACGTCTTGACCTAAAAGATCAAACGGTATGATACATAGACAAAGAAATCTCTTATGAATTCGAGGATATTCCTTTTTTTTATTAAGAATTTCATTTTAGAGGATTCCTCGTTCGAAGGGAGGTAGACTACTCAAGAATTTTACATTTAATTTCTGTCCTAATTTCGAATTGGATAACAAATTCAGAAAAAAAGAAGAATGTATCAATGAAATGTTGCTTGGTCTTTATTGATAACTTGAGTAAAGAGTAAACCTTTTTTATTTTCGATTAGAGGTTTTCCAAAATTGGAAAGCGGAAACCCCTTTCTTTATCTTTAATTGTGTGCAAATACTTTAGCCGGATGAGAGGAAACCCTCATGTCCGATTTTCAAAGGGGGGGATCCATCTTATTGGATCCTATCCAAATTTTTCTTTTGCTAGGCCCGTAGTTAAAAAACCAACTATCTTACGATTATGAGGTTCATTAGAATATGAAATCCAATCCTGGAACGACAGTATCCCACTCTTTTTTTATACTCAAGGTTTCGATACATTTCGAAATAGAGAAATTTCTAGTGGAGCGGGTGCTATACGACAACAATTAGTTGATCTGGATTTAAGAATTATTATGGATTCTTCGTTGCTAGAATGGAAAGAATTAGGAAACGAGGGGTCCACTGACAAATGGGAAGATCGAAAAATTGGAAGAAGAAATAATTTTTTGGTTCGACGCATGGAATTAGCTAAGCATTTTCTCCTAACAAATATAGAACCAGAATGGATGGTTTTATGTCTCTTACCAGTTCTTCCTCCCGAATTGAGACCAATTATTCAAATAGATGGCGGTAAACTAATGAGTTCGGATATTAATGAACTCTATAGAAGAGTTATCTTTCGGAACAATACTTTTATTAAGCTATTAACAACAAGTAGCTTTACACCAGAGGAATTAGTAATGTCTCAAGAAAAATTGGTACAAGAAGCCGTGGATACACTTCTTGATAATGGAATCCGCGGACAACCAATGAGGGACGGTCATAAGAAATTTTACAAATCGTTTTCTGATATAATTTTGGGCAAAGAGGGACGATTTCGAGAGACTCTTCTTGGAAAACGAGTGGATTATTCAGGGCGTTCTGTTATTGTCGTAGGTCCATTACTTTCATTACATCGATGTGGATTGCCCCCCGAAATGGCAATAGAGCTATTTCAGACATTTCTAATTCGTGCTTTAATTCGAAACCATTTTGCTTCGAACATAGGAGTTGCTAAGAGTCAAATACGGGAAAAAGAACTAATTGTATGGGAAATACTTCAAGAAGTTATGCGGGGGCACCCAGTATTGCTGAATAGAGCGCCTACTTTGCATAGATTGGGCATACAGGCATTTCAACCCATTTTAGTAGAAGGACGTGCTATTTGTTTACATCCATTGGTGTGTAAGGGATTCAACGCAGACTTTGATGGGGATCAAATGGCTGTTCATGTGCCTTTATCTTTGGAGGCTCAAGCAGAAGCTCGTTTACTTATGTTTTCTCCTACGAATCTCTTGTCTCCGACTATTGGGGATCCCATTTCTGTACCAACTCAAGATATGCTTATTGGACTTTATGTATTAACTAGCGGAAATTGTCGAGGTATTTGTGCAAACAGGTATAATTGGTTTAATTCCAGAAATTCTAAAAATGAAAAAATGAGCAATAATAACTTTAAGAACTTGAAGTATATGAAAAAAAAAGAACCCTTTTTTTGCAATTCCTATGATGCAATTGGAGCTTATAGACATAAAAGAATAAATTTGGATAGTCCTTTTTGGCTCCGGTGGCAAATAGATCAATGCATTATGTCTTCAAGAGAAGTTCCTATCGAAGTTCACTATGAATCTTTTGGTACCTATTATGAGATTTATGGGGATTATTTAGTAATAAGAAGTATAAAAAAAGAAATTCGTTGTATATACATTCGAACCACTATTGGTCATATTTCTTTTTATCGAGAAATCAAAGAAGCTATACAAGGTTTTTCTCGAGCCGATTCATATGGTATCTAATCATATAGATGGTTAGTGTTGGTATCCATGCTAAGTCAATTTATGAGACTGGTGTAAATTCAGGTTCACTAGCATCTTTTCAATTTTCTACGTGAATAAACATAAAGAAAAGGAAGTTTTCCAATCATTCACTCAAATCCATTGTCGTCGAACTGAATACCACTGAGTGGAATATGGAGGTACTTATGGCAGAACGGGCCAATCTAGTCTTTCACAATAACGTGATAGGTGGAACTGCCATTAAACGACTTATTAGCCGATTAATAGATCATTTCGGAATGGCATATACATCACACATCCTGGATCAAGTAAAGACTCTAGGATTCCATCAAGCTACTGCTACATCTATTTCATTAGGAATTGATGATATTTTAACAATACCTTCTAAAGGATGGCTAGTCCAAGATGCTGAACAACAAAGTTCCATTTTGGAAAAACATAATCATTATGGGAATGTCCATGCAGTAGAAAAATTATGCCAATCCATTGAAATATGGTATGGTACAAGCGAATATTTGCGACAACAAATGAATCCCAATTTTAGGATGACTGACCCCTTTAATCCAGTCCATATAATGTCTTTTTCAGGAGCTAGAGGAAATGCATCTCAAGTACACCAATTAGTCGGAATGAGAGGATTAATGTCAGATCCACAAGGACAAATGATTGATTTACCCATTCCAAGCAATTTTCGTGAAGGACTGTCTTTAACAGAATACATAATTTCTTGCTACGGAGCCCGTAAAGGGGTTGTAGATACTGCTGTACGAACATCAGATGCTGGATATCTTACACGTCGACTTGTTGAAGTGGTTCAACACATTGTTGTACGGCGAACAGATTACGGTACCATCCGTGGGATTTCTGTAAACACCCGAAATGGAATGATGCCAGAAAGAATTTTGATACAAACATTAAATGGTCGTGTAATAGCAGACAATATATATATAGGTTCACGGTGCATTGTCGTTAGAAATCAAGATATTGGAATTGGACTTATCAATCGATTCATAACTTTTCAAACACAACCCATATTTATTCGAACCCCCTTTACCTGTAGGAATACGCCGTGGATCTGCCGATTGTGTTATGGGCGGAGTCCTATTCATGGGGACCTGGTAGAATTGGGAGAAGCTGTAGGCATTATTGCTGGTCAATCTATTGGAGAACCGGGAACTCAACTAATATTAAGAACTTTTCATACTGGTGGAGTATTCACAGGGGGTACTGCTGAATATGTGCGAGCCCCCTCGAATGGAAAGATAAAATTGAATGAGGATTTAGTTCACCCTACACGTACACGACATGGATATCCTGCTTTTATATGTAATATAGACTTGTATGTAACTATAGAAAGTGACGATATTATACATAACGTCATTATTCCACCAAAAAGTTTTCTATTAGTTCAAAATGATCAATATGTAAAATCAGAACAAGTGATTGCGGAGATCCTCGCGGGAACATATACTTTTCATTTGAAAGAGAGGGTTCGAAAACATATTTATTCTGACTCAGAAGGGGAGATGCATTGGAGTACCGATGTGTACCATGCATCAGAATTTATATATAGTAATGTACATATCTTACCAAAAACAAGTCATTTATGGATATTGTCAGGAAAGTCGTGCAGGTCTAATACAATCCATTTTTTACTTCGCAAGGATCAAGATCAAATTACCATGGATTCACTTTCGAATGGAAAAACAAATATTTCGAATCTTGTGGAAAGGAATGATCAAGTAAAACATAAATTATTTCGTTTCCATACTTTTGGGACAAAAGAAAAGGGGATTAGCGATTATTCAATATTTCATCCAATCATATATATGGATCATTCTTATTTAATGTATCCCGCTATTTTTCACGATACTTTTTATTTCTTGGCGAAAAGGCGAAGAAATCGATTTCTTATTCCATTTCCATTCCAATCGATTCAAGAATGAAAAAACGAACTAATGTCCCCTTCTGGTGTCTCCATTGAAATACCTATCAATGGTATTTTTCATAGAAATAGTATTTTTTCTTATTTCGATCATCCTCAATCCATTTTTCAAAAAGAATATTTCATTGAGTATCGAGGAAGAAAAAAATTAAAGCCAAACTATCCAATTCAAGTAGGTCCCTTTTTTTTTATTCCCGAAGAAGTGCATATTTTACCCCAATCTTCTTCCCTAATGGTACGGAATAATAGTCTTGTTGGAAGAGGCACACCAATCACTTTCAATATAAGAAGTCGAGTAGGCGGATTGGTCCTATTCGAAAAGAAAAAAAAATAGAATTAAAAATATTTTCTGGAAATATCCATTTTCCCAGAGAGATTGATAAGATATTAAGACACAGTCCCATCTTTATACCACCCGGAACGGTAAAAAAAAAAATGCAAGGAATCGAAAAAAATGAAAGATGGGATCTATGTCCAATGGATCGCACCTACCAAAAAAAAGAAAAAAAAATATTTTGTTTTGGTTCGACCTGTAATTTTATATGAAATACCGGACACTATCCATTTTGTAAAACCTTTTCCCCAAGATCTATTCCAGGAAAAGGATAATCTGGAACTCAAAGTTGTCAATTCTATTGGAAAATCCATTCGGGGAATTTCCGACACAAGGATTCCAGTACTTCGGACTTGTTTAGTCTTCCATTGGGATGACGGCAAAAAAAGTTTTTCGATTGAGGAGGCCCCCGCTTCCTTTATTGAAGTAAGTACAAATGGTTTGATTGAGTATTTTTTAAGAATTGACTTAGTAAAATCGAATACTTCATATATCAGAAAAAGAAATGACCCATCTGGTTTAGGATTGATTGGGGATAATAAGTCGGATCGAATCAATCCATTTTTTTCTATTCATTCCAAGGGAAAAATGAAACAATCACTTAGCCAAAATCATGGAACTATTCGTATGTTGTTGAATAGAAATCAAGAATGCCGATCTTGTATAATTTTGTCATCATCTAATTGTTTTCAAATGAGACCATTCAACAATGTAAAATCTCACAATGGGATAAAAAAAGATCCTATAATTTCAATTAATAATAATAATTCGTTCGGCCCTTTAGGAATAACCCTTCAAGTTGCAAATTTATATTCACTTTATCATTTAATAACTCATAATCAGATCTCAATAATTAAAAATTTGCAACTTGACAAATTAACGGAAATTTTTCAAGTAATGAAATATTATTTAATGGACGAAAATGAGAAAATTTGGAAACCCGATCTATATAGTAATATCGTTTTGAATCCATTCCATTTGAATTGGTTTTTTCTCCATCATTTTTCTTGTGAAAAAACGTTTCCAATAATAAGTCTTGGACAATTGATTTGTCCAAATATATGTATAGCTCAAATGAAAAATGGACCACACCTAAAACTAAAATCGGGTCAAGTTATAACAGTTCAAATGGATTCTGTAATAATAAGATCGGCTAATCCTTATTTGGCGATTCCAGAAGCAACCATTCACGGCCATTATGGGGAGATCCTTTCTCAAGGAGATATTTTAGTTACATTCATATATGAAAAATCGAGATCCAGTGATATAACACAAGGTCTTCCAAAAGTGGAACAAATATTCGAAATACGTTCGATTGATTCAATATCCATGAATCTAAAAAAAAGAATTGATGCTTGGAACGAGTGTATAACAAAAATTCTCGGCATTCCTTGGGGATTCTTGATTGGTGCTGAGCTAACTATAGCTCAAAGTCGTATTTCTTTGGTTAATAAAATCCAAAAGGTTTATCGATCCCAGGGAGTACACATCGATAATAGACATATCGAGATTATTGTGCGTCAAATAACATCCAAAGTCCTGGTTTCAGAAGATGGAATGTCTAATGTATTTTTACCTGGCGAACTAATTGGATTATTGCGAGCCGAACGAACGGGGCGTGCCTTGGAAGAAGCCATTTGTTACCGAGCTTTATTATTGGGAGTAACAAAAACATCTCTGAATACTCAAAGTTTCATATCCGAAGCGAGTTTTCAAGAAACTGCTAGAGTTTTAGCAAAAGCCGTTCTTCGGGGTCGTATTGATTGGTTGAAAGGTCTTAAAGAGAATGTTGTTTTAGGGGGAATGATACCCGTTGGTACCGGATTCAAAAGAATAATGCACCGTTCATGGTCAAGGCAACATAACAAGATTACCCAAAAAAAAAATTATTCGAAGTAGAAATTAGAAATCTTTTGTTCCATCACAGAAAATTATTGGATTTTTCTCATTTCCAAAAATTTATGTGATACATTCGAAATATAGGATTAAATGCTTCCTAAAAGCGGATTCGACTCATCCATCCCCTGAAATCTTTAAATGCAGTCATTTGGTAATTCAAGTATATTAAAAAAGAATAAGAAATAGAAATCAAAGAATGGCCTGATTCTATATTAACGGTCGATCGTCTATAAAAGAGAAGGTTCCATCGGAACAATGATTTATTGCTATTTCAGGATACTCGGTCTCTCTTTTTTTTTTCTTTTTTTTTAAACAAAGTGTGGGGATAAATGACAAAAAGATATTGGAACATAACTTTTGAAGAGATGATGGAAGCTGGGGTTCATTTTGGCCATGAGACTAGGAAGTGGAATCCTCGAATGGCACCTTTTATATCGGCAAAACGTAAAGGTATTCATATTACAAATCTTACTAAAACTGCTCATTTTTTATCAGAAGCTTGTGATTTGGCTTTTGATGCAGCAAGCAAAGGAAAATAATTTTTAATTGTTGGTACCAAAAGAAAAGCTGTCGATTCAGTAACACGGGCTGCAATAATAGCTCGATGTCATTATGTTAATAAAAAATGGCTCGGAGGTATGTTAACCAATTGGTATACTACAGAAACGAGACTTCGTAAGTTCAGGGACTTGAGAACGGAGCAAAAGACGGGGAAACTGAACTCTCTTCCAAAAAGAGATGCCGCTATGTTGAAGAGACAATTATCTCATTTGGAAACATATCTAGGCGGTATAAAATATATGACAGGGTTACCTGATATTGTAATAATCGTTGATCAGGAAGAAGAATATACGGCTCTTCAAGAATGTATCACTTTGGGAATTCCAATGATTTGTTTAATCGATACAAATTGTGACCCAGATCTTGCGGATTTGCCGATTCCGGCTAATGATGATGCTATATATTCCATCCGATTCATTCTTAACAAATTATTTTTTGCAATTTGTGAGGGTCGTTCTAGCTAGATACGAAATTATTGATTAATAATAAGATAAATCCATTTTTAGATTTGGTTGGACGGTCATAAATTTTTGGAATTGGTTATTATAGCATTACAAAATTGTGTAAAAAGAAATATTTTTGGATTAGTAGGTATTCAAAATCGAAAATCAAAGTAAAATAAGGAAATGGTTGAATCAAAATAATTCCCTTTCAAGTTATCTTTTTGTTTTTTAGAGGGCAATATGAATGTTTTATTATGTTACATCAACACATTAAACAGATTCTATGATCTATCTGCTGTGGAAGTAGGTCAACATTTCTATTGGCAAATAGGTGATTTTCAAGTGCATGCTCAAGTACTTATTACCTCTTGGGTTGTAATTGCTATCTTATTAATTTCAACCATTCTAGTTGTTAGAAATCCGCAAACTATTCCCACGTCTGGTCAGAATTTCTTTGAATATGTCCTTGAATTCATTCGAGACGTGAGCAAAACTCAGTTTGGAGAAGAATACGGTCCATGGGTTCTGTTTATTGGAACTCTGTTTCTATTTATTTTTGTTTCGAATTGGTCAGGGGCACTTTTGCCTTGGAAAATTATAAAGTTACCTCATGGAGAGTTAGCTGCACCCACAAATGATATAAATACTACTGTTGCATTAGCTTTACTTACGTCAGTAGCCTATTTCTATGTGGGTATTTCAAAAAAAGGATTGGCCTATTTTGGTAAATACATCCAACCAACGCCAATCCTTTTACCGATTAACATCTTAGAAGATTTCACAAAACCCTTATCGCTTAGTTTTCGACTTTTCGGAAATATATTAGCGGATGAATTAGTAGTTGTTGTTCTTGTTTCGTTAGTACCTTTAGTAGTTCCTATCCCTGTTATGTTCCTTGGATTATTTACAAGCGGTATTCAAGCTCTTATTTTCGCTACTTTAGCTGCGGCGTATATAGGTGAATCCATGGAAGGGCATCATTGACTAGTTATCCAAATAGGATTTTAGACCGCGACTGGCTCGCGATAATCTACTTAAGGAACATGAATAAAATTAAGGAACATAAATAAAAAAATCAAAAGAAATTATGAAATTTTTTCATAACAATCCAAAAATATAAATAAAATGAAAACAATTACCAGGGAATTCAACAAAAAATAGAGATTCAATTAAAATAAAGGGTGAGGGGGTCGAACTAGGCGTATATAGAATCTAATCGTCCTAAGACAGCTGGGGGATTTCCAAGAATGATTCTCGAATACGATTGAATCGAAGATACAATGAATTGGTTTACGGTATGGAACAAACACATGTATATGTCATAGTAGATATTCATTAGTTATATATGACTATATATCTCAATTTGTCCTGCCACTACTCTAAATTTAGGTAGGGATTAAAAAAAAGAGCCTCTTGGAATTGTGAATGGAATATAAAATGACTAGAAAAATGAAATCAAAGAAAAAGAAAGGGTAGAAACGAAAAAAGTAAATATCGAAGTAATTGAGATAATTCAATCCAAATTCTTCAGTTTGAAATTTGGAATTACACTTCAACTAGATAAAGATAAATATGAAGAATGAAATAATTCAGTTATATATTTTTTGTTGATTATATTATTAACTATTTCTTTATTTTATTTGGAATAGGAGAAACTTATCATGAATCCACTGATTGCTGCTGCTTCTGTTATCGCTGCTGGGTTGGCCGTCGGGCTTGCTTCTATTGGACCTGGAGTTGGTCAAGGCACAGCTGCAGGGCAAGCTGTAGAAGGGATTGCGAGACAACCGGAAGCAGAGGATAAAATACGGGGTACTTTATTACTTAGTCTGGCTTTTATGGAAGCTTTCACTATTTATGGGCTGGTTGTAGCATTAGCGCTTTTATTTGCCAATCCTTTTGTTTAATATTTATTAAAAATAAATACATATTATTTTTTTTTTCATGGATTTTTGTTGCTGCTCTGGCTAATTCTATTTCTATTTTACTCCTACAATTTTTTTCATTCGGATTAACATACTGATTTGCCTTCTTCCGTCCCTTTCTTTAGTCTAATGACCCCCTTTTTATTTACTTAGTGTTAAAAACAACTAAGTATTTTGCAATTTACATAAGAACTAGTATTTACTTCTAAGAAGTATCATTTCTTATAGGGAATCTTTCAATTGACTAACCAATTCCAAATATAGAATCGAATAGTCTTCTTAGTATCTTTTGATTCTTACTAATATTCATTATTAGTCAGAATCAAAATAGAAAGAATAAGTCAATATATTCATATTAAATAATTCGATTATAGAATAAACTGTCATATACAAAAACGAATAAAAAAACTTGGAATCGTAGAAGGAAAATTAGTCTATCCATAAGAGGAGATGCGATCCTATGAAAAATATAACCGATTCTTTTCTTTGCTTCATTTCCTGGCCATCCGCCGGAAGTTTCGGGTTTGATACCGATATTTTAGCAACAAATCTAATAAATCTAAGTGCAGTCCTAGGTGTATTGATTTTTTTTGGAAAGGGAGTGTGTGCGAGTTGTTTATTTCAAAGAATAGATTGGATCCAACCAACTGCACTTTTTTTGTTATAACTAGGAAAATGTGCATGATCCGACGAATGACTTCTTACTAAATAACGAAAAAAATAGTTAAGAACCATAGCATTTCGCGATTCAGTGGTAAATCTACTTTGATTCTCTATCAACCAAGAATTTTGGAACATTACCATGGTTAAAGCTAACGAGATTGAAGTTTTGACGCAGTCTAGTATTCTTTCTACCACTATGTTAATAGGGAAATTCTAATTTTTTCGATATAGAACACTCATGTCGATAAAATGACTTGAATTCTCTTTATGATGAAAAATAGGAAAAAAGGTGTTTTGTTTAACGCCTCCGTTTCTACTTTTCTACAATGCGGAATTGATGACCTACGTATATATGAATCAGAATTCTTTGGATTTCAAGAAGAAAAAAAACAGCTTTGCTGACAATTATTTGTTTGGTCAGAAGAGTCCTCCAAATATTTGGGTCTTGTATTAATAATCATTTTCAAGATTTTTAGAAATAGAGAAACGAGGATAGGCTCATTCCATAATAAACCATAATAAGTACAGGGGAATTTCCTATAAGGAATTGAGTGTGAGAGCCAAATGAATTGAAAGATTCATGTTTGGTTCGGGAAGAGATCATAGACATTTTGAAATGAATGGAAAGAGAATCTACTTTCATTAAGTGATTTAAAATAGAGAATCCTGAGAACTATTCGAAATTCAGAAGAACTACGGGAAACAGCCATTGAACAGCTGGAAAAAGCCCGGGCCCGTTTCAGGAAAGTAGAAATGGAAGCAGATCGGTTTCGAGTGAATGGTTATTCCGAGATAGAACGAGAAAAATCGAATTTAATTAATTCCATTTATACAACTTTGGAGCAATTCGAAAATTACAAAAATGAAACCATTCATTTTGAACAACAAAGGGCGATTAATCAAGTCCAACAAAGGGTTTTACAACAAGCATTACAAGGAGCTCTGGGAACTCTGAATAGGTGCTTAAACAACGAATTACATTTACATACGATCGCTGCTAATATTGGTATGTTTGGAGCGATAAAAGAAAAAAAGAACTAATTAGTTGTTCTACTATAATAACTGATTAGTTGTTCTACTATAATTAATTTAATAGAGAATATGGGGAGGCCATATTTTTGTTTTTCTTCGAAAAAGAATCCAATTAAGAAAAATATTCATGGTACCCATTCGTGCAGATGAAATTAGTCAAATTATCCGTGAACGGATTGAGCAATATAATATCGAAGTAAAAATTGTAAATACAGGTACCGTACTTCAAGTAGGCAATGGCATTGCTCGTATTTATGGTCTTGATGAAGTAATGGCAAGTGAATTAGTAGAATTTAAAGAGGGTACAGTAGGCATTGCTTTGAATTTGGAATCCAAAAATGTTGGTGTTGTATTAATTGATGATGGTTTGATGATACAAGAGGGAAGTTCCGTAAAAGCAACAGGAATAATTGATCAGATACCAGTAAGTGAGGGTTATTTGGGTCGTGTTGTAAATGCCCTAGCTAAACCTATTGACGGTCGAGGAGAAATTTCAGCTTCGGAATCTCGGTTAATTGAATCTCCCGCTCCCGGTATTATTTCCAAACGTTCCGTGTATGAGCCTCTTTAAACAGGACTTATTGCTATTGATTCTATGATCCCTATAGGGTGTGGCCAGCGAGAATTGATTATTGGGGACAGACAAACAGGTAAAACAGCAGTAGCTACAGATACGATTCTCAATCAACATGGACAAAATGTAGTATGTGTTTATGTAGCTATTGGTCAAAAAGCATCTTCTGTGGCTCAAGTAGTAACTACTTTACAAGAAAGAGGAGCAATGGAATACACTATTATAGTGGCTGAAACAGTAAATTCCCCAGCTACATTACAATAGCTCGCGCCTTATACAGGAGCAGCTATGGCTGAATATTTTATGTACCGTGAACGTCACACTTTAATCATTTATGATGATCCCTCCAAACAAGCACAGGCTTATCGCCAAATGTCTCTTCTATTACGAAGACCACCAGGTCGCGAAGCTTATCCTGGAGATGTTTTTTATTTACATTCGCGTCTTTTGGAAAGAGCCGCTAAATTAAGTTCTCAGTTAGGTGAAGGAAGTATGACTGCTTTACCAATAGTTGAGACCCAAGTCGGAGATGTTTCAGCTTATATTCCTACTAATGTCATTTCCATTACAGATGGGCAAATATTCTTATCGGCCGATTTATTCAATGCTGGGATCAGACCTGCAATTAATGTGGATCTTTCCGTTTCCAGAGTTGGATCGGCGGCTCAAATAAAAGCTATGAAACAAGTCGCTGGTAAATTAAAATTGGAATTAGCATAATTCGCAGAATTAGAAGCTTTTGCACAATTCTCTACAGATCTTGATAAAAATACGCAAAATCAATTGGCAAGAGGTCAACGATTGCGTGAGTTGCTTAAAAAATCCCAATCAGCTCCTATTACTGTGGAAGAACAGATAATAACTATTTATACTGGAATGAATAGTTATCTTGATTCATTAGAAATTCAACAGGTAAGGAAATTTCTTGTTGAGTTACAGGCTTATTTAAAAACGAAGAAACCGAAATTCAACGAAATCATATCTTCGACCAAGACATTTACTGGGTAAGCAGAAACCATTTTGAAGGAAGCTATTCAGGAACAGATGGAACTTTTTTTACTTCAGGAACAAGTAGAAAAAAATTGATTCCAAATTTCATACCTTTCTAATTTAGATAATTAGTCTCTTTCCATATTTCAAAAATAATAATAAAGAGAAGAAATTCACAATATAGTTTTCGAAATATACGAATTCAAGTAATATCTATGCAATTGCAATAAATTCAATATGTAATAAATTTGCGTCCAATAGGATTCGAACCTATACCAAAGGTTTAGAAGACCTCTGTCCTATCCATTAGACAATGGACGCTTTTCTTTTTTTCTTTCCCTTTTCACGAAAATTTCGTGAAAAGGGAAAGAAAAAAAGAATTCTATAAAATACTCTATCTATCCGAATAGAATAAGACTAAATGAAATCATTCAAATTGAATATTCATAACTCAAACTAACTAAAGAAATTTACTAAATAAAAAATCGAATATATATAAAGAGAATATAAGCGGGTAGGGGGAATCGAACCCGCATCATTAGCTTGGAAGGCTAAGGGTTATAGTCGACGTTTATGAATGAACGTCTCTAATTCAAAACCGAACGTGAAACTTTTCTTTCATTCAGCTCCTTTACAGAATAATTTAAGAGATAGATGGAATACATGAAAAAAATGACCCATAACATCTATGTCAGCCTTTCGGTATGAATACAATGGACGTTGCTTTTTAGATGATCCCTATAGAAAAGGAGTATTTGAACAATCTCTTTTTCTAGTTACTTCGTTCTCTATTTCTATTTGATACAATCTTTAGGAAAAGAATAAAATTTCCGTCGAGCTAAAAAAATATATCGATGTTTCTAGTAAACTAAAAAAATCCTTTAATAGCTATTTTGCTTCACTCTCTCCTATACAAAACAAATAATAAAAAAATGGGAAGATTTAGTTACGATTGGAAACAAATTTTAGATATCTTTCTCCCTGGATCCTTTACTTATATTCAAAAATTGGGATTCTTGATCCAATTGCAAAAACTTATGTTTCATAATTTTAGAATCAATTCTAAATTGTATACAAATTACGATAATGTATATTATTCCTCGAATTGCTCGTTGAGAGGTATAAAGGATGAAATCCCTTAAAGTAAGAAATAAAGTTTTTGATCATGATATGAATCACGAAAGGGACCCCTTTACTATTAAGGGATCGATCGAACGAATCACACTTTTACCACTAAACTATACCCGCTACAATACCATTATTGTATATAATAAGATCTTTTGTCGAACAAGGGAATCAGTCATAATTATGAAATAGGTGCAAAATTTTATGATAAATAGAGTGTTTACATGTTTCATAAAGGCCCCCTAATGAAATTTTGTTGAAGGTATTTTGAAGGTATTTTATTTTTGGATTTTATTTTTGGATTTTGTTGAAGGTATTTTGACAGATAGATCTCGACAAAATTACTAAACTAAATTCATAACACAAAAATGCATTATGCAAGAATCCATAGTTCTATTTTGTTTTTTAGATACGTTACCTGATTAAATCGTATGAGATACGATCACAAAGTTATTTTTATTTTTGTTTGATCATATTCAAATGTTTGAATTAATTACAAGTTTGTTTCAAATCTGATACAAAAAAATAAATCATTATCCAGGATTCATGGGAAAAAAGAGTTGTGCCAGTACCTAGCTGGACTCTGGTTGGATAAAAAAACAAACCAAAAAAAGAAAATAAAAAATTATAGATTTAGATTATCTATTTAGTAAAAGTATTTAGTATATATATACAATTAATATATATTTCAATCTATATTTATGAGTTAATATAGAATTAGAATCAAATAGAAAAAAGATAGATAAGATATATCAAATGAAGATCAATATCAAATAAGATATATAGAAGGCTTTTTTCGAGCCCTACTTTTTGTTTATGCGAGGTATCATAAGCATAATAATTCCTAATTTTGAATTGGGGAGAGATGGCTGAGTGGACTAAAGCGTCGGATTGCTAATCCGTTGTACGCATTTTTGTACCGAGGGTTCGAATCCCTCTCTTTCCGTTTATTGATGATTTGGCATTTTTTTCTTTTGAACTTAACTTATAGAATTTCTTTTTTTTTATTCCCTGTTTGTTTCATTTTTTACTATTTCTTTTTGACTAGTTAAAGATGTAAAATAGATAGAAAAACAAAAAATAGTTCAAAATCAAGCACAAGTAAGGAAAAGAAAAAATATTTTCTTATTCTTCACGTCCAGGATTACGTCTGGGATCATTAGCTAGAAATCCAAAGATGAAAAGAGAAACAAAGAATATCACTATCGTGTAAACAAATAGTTTTAGAGTAAGCATTAGAAAATCTCCAAGATAATTAAAAAAAAAAAACGACAGAGAAAGAGAATAGATTCTCTTCTATTTCATATTATGTTTCTTTTGAGACTCAGTTTATAAGAAATGAAGTTACTTAAGAAATTGGTTTGTAGTAAGAGTTGAGCCTTTTATTTCATATCTACAATAAGGATCCACGTATTGGTGGTAGACTCCAATCGAATATCTGACATTTTTTAGGACATTATTCAAATTAAAGATCTTATCGAAAACTTACAGCAGCTTGCCAAACAAAAGCGAAGAGAAAAAAGAGTAAGGGTATTACTGGCATAAAATCTACAATTGGAGTCAAAAAAGCATAAGCTTCAGGTAATTTCCCCAAGAAAAAACTACTTGAATAAAGGGCAGAGTTAATACAGACCAAGCTAAAGATATGAAGCATAAAAAAATGTTGTTCTTTAAGAAAATGAATTGTATTTTTGCTTTTTTTGAATTCTAATTTTTTATTTATTTTTTATTATCTTATTAATATATATATTATTATATATATGATATGATTTATTATATATATATATAATTTATTATTATCCACTTTTTTTTATTATACTTTTATATTCACAATGAAATATAAAAGAAAAGAAAACAGAAATCTTTCTTGACAAATCAATTACAATAGAGTAGAATACAATATAAAATGGGGCGTGGCCAAGCGGTAAGGCAGCAGGTTTTGGTCCCGTTATTCGGAGGTTCGAATCCTTCCGTCCCAGATGATATTGATTCATGACATTGACATGAATCAATATCATAGGTTTTTAGCCATAAACCATAAAAAAGGCTTTTCGCGGGGCGGGGGACTATTGTGCCGTATTAATGAGAAAACGGCCATAGGGCCCTGAAAGGGGACTATTGTGCCGTATTAATGAGAAAACGGCCATAGGGCCCTGAAAGAAGGTTCGAATCCTTCCGCCCCACGGTTTTTAGCCATAAACCATAAAAAAGGCTTTTCGCGGGGATATATGGTTCATCTATATGAGTTTTTTTTAGTATATTTATTTTCATATAAAAATTAAAATTTAATTTGATAACTATTCTACTTCTAATTGTAATTCGATCAAAAAATTATCATCCAATGACTATTCATCTATAATATTTTCATGTAAATGGAGGAAAAAAATCTATGGAAAGAAAGGGGTTCAATTCAATGTTGTTTACTCGAGGTTTAGAATACAGGTGTGGATTAAGTAAATCAATAGATAGTTTTGGTCCTATTGAAAATAACGGTGTAAATGACGACCCATTTAGTTTAACTGATATGGATAATAATATTCATAGCTGGAAGAACAATAGTGAAAATTCTACTTATAGTAATGGTGATTATTATTTAGCGGATGTCATCAACATACATAATTTGCTATCTCCTAAAATTTTTTCAGTTAGGGATAGTAATAGCAATAGTTATGACATATATTATGCTTATGAGACTAATGATACTTGGACTTATAACATGAATCGTTGCATTGAGAGTTATGTTAGTTCGAAAATCGGGGAGGATATTAACTTTACAAATTACATTTGCGATATGGGACAAAATAGTAGTGAAATCCATAGTACAAATATAATGATATTAAGGAGCACAAATGCTCGAACTAGAAATGATCTATATGATACCGATACAGATGATCTATACGATCCATTTGCTCTGTCAGATACAAATGAGATATACGATCAATTGGATTTATCAGATATAAAGGATAGATCATATACAGATGATCTATATGATACATCAGATACAAATGATACATTAGATACAACTGATATATATGGTATATACGATCCAGATGATCTATATGATACTGATACATCAGATACAGATGATCTATATGATACTGATACTGATACATCATATACAGATGATCTATATGATACAAATGATGTATCAGATACAAATGATGTATCAGATACAGATGATCTATATGATACAAATGATGTATCAGATACAGATGATCTATATGATACAAATGATGTATCAGATACAAATGATACATCCTTTCATGATATAAAGGATATATGTGAGAAGGATGGTGATGATAATAGCAAAATTGATTTGGTGGCTAAAATGAACCAATATAGTCATTTATGGGTTCTATGCGAAACTTGCTCTGGCTTAAATTTTAAGCAATTTTTCGTATCCAAAATGTATATTTGCGAATACTGTGGCGAGCATGTGAAAATGAACAGTTCAGATAGAATCGAACTTTTGATTGATCCAGGTACTTGGAATCCTATGGATGAAGACATGGTTTCTCTGGATCCCATTAAATTTGATTCGATTAAAAAAATTCCAATTCTTCAATGGGATCCCATTGAATTCGACTTGATTTTCGTGGATCCTCCCGAGGAAGAGGAAGAAGAGCAATCTTATATAGATCGTCTTGATTCTTATCAAGAAAAGACAGGATTACCAGAAGCGGTTCAAACAGGCATAGGTTAACTAAATGGTATTCCTTTAGTAATAGCTGTTATGGATTCTGAGTTTATAGCGCGTAGTATGGGATCCGTAGTGGGTGAGAAAATAACTCGGTTGATCGAATATGCTACCAATCAAGTTTTACCTCTTATTATCGTATGTGCGTCTGGAGGAGCGCGTATGCAAGAAGGAAGTTTGAGCTTAATGCAAATGGCTAAAATTTCTTTTGCTTTATATAATTATCAAATAAATTAAAAGTTATTCTATGTAGCGATACCTACATCTCCGACTACTGGTGGGGTAACAGCTAGTTTTGCAATGTTGGGGGATATCATTATTGCGGAACCAAATGCAACCATTGCATTTGCGGGTAAAAGAGTAATTGAACAATTGTTAAATGTGGAAGTGCCTGAAGGTTCCCAATCGACTGACCTTTTATTCGACATGGGAGTATTGGATTCAGTCGTACCACGTCATTTTTTAAAGCAGTTTTTAACTGAGTTATTTCAGTTCCATGGTTTCGTTCCTTTGACTAAAAATCAAAACAAATCACTATAAAACATATTTTTCAATTTGGATCAGGAGATTCAATCCTAAAAATATTCATTGTATTTTTAATAAGCAAGTTGTTACAAAAATTTGTTTATTAAAAATAAATAATTTTAGAATGTTTCGGGGGTACTTCCGTGGGCTTAATCCAAGTGTTACAAAGGATCTTGAAAAAGATCTTTTTATTTATCTTCAAAAAAAGGAAAATAATTTTTGTTATTTTTTTTACCCTTTTTTTTGAACGGCGGTTTACTACTTATTGTGATAAAAGTAATCAATATGGGCCTTGCAATAACCCAAGTTACGCAAGATAACTTGGTATTGTTTTTGATTTCCATTTTTCTCTTCTTGTTTCAAAGAAAATTTGGAAGGCGTGTTGCACCCTATTTATTCCAAAACGGCATGAAGATAATTCGCTGGGTGACACGCAAAAACGTTCTTGACTATTACGTGTCAAAAGACATTTGGATTGACACTATCCCGGGTTTCCGAAATGTTTGGTTTATGATCGGTTCTTATCTCCATTTTTATTTAGGGTTAGATTCTCTATATCGTTTCTATATGTCCAATAATATAAGGACTGAATTTTTAGAGTTCCCGATTGACCGGGTCGTCGATGTGCCAGTTAATAGTCCGCTTTTTCTTCTTGGCAAAGGAATCTTATGTATCCTTGTAGGTTTCCTGTTTTTTTACATGAACTACTCAAATGTTCACAGCGGAACTAATTGTTTCGATAAAACAAAAGGAATGCTATATATTATTCGTTATGGATTTCCATTTGAAGGTCGTACTGTTCTTCACATTCGGCTAAAAGATATTATGTGCCTCATACTAATGAGTGATCTAATATTTGGTGATGTCCTTTATATTCAAACCAGAGAACAAGGGATCTTACCCATTACTCTTTCTAATAACGGGCGCACATACACCCTTATGGAACATGGTGCTGAATTGTCCAGATTCTTAAATATACCACTCCAAGTCCTTGAAGAGGTTTACTTCCAGGAGGAAGAGGAAGAATAATTCAACCAAATTACGAATAAAAAAGGGAGTTTAGCCTATAATATATCAATTGATATAGGCTAAACTGCTCTATTACTTGTATTTACTTGTAATAGAACTTATGCTTGATAGAAATATTATTATAGATAGAATATATAGAGTTAAAAACGAGATGAAACTGAGGACGAAAAATGGCAAAAAAGAAAGCATTCATTCCCCTTCTATGTCTTACATCTATAGTCTTTTTGCCTTGGTGCATCTCTTTTACATTTAAGAAAAGTCTGGAATCTTGGATTACTAATTGGTGGAATACGAAAGGATCCGAAATTTTCTTGAATAATATTCAAGAAAAATGTATTTTAAAGAAATTCCTAGAGTTTGAGGAACTGTTCCTCTTGGATGAAATGCTAAAGGAATACCCGAAAACACATTTACAAAACCTTCGTATCGAAGTCTACAAAGAGACCATCCAATTGATTCAGACGAACAACCAAGATCATATCCATACGATTTTGCATTTCTTTACAAATATAATATGTTTCCTTATTCTAAGTGTTTATTCTATTAGGGGTAATCAAGAACTCATTATTCTTAACTCTTGGGTTCAAGAATTTCTATATAACTTAAGTGACACAATAAAAGCTTTTTCTATTCTTTTCTTAATTGATTTATCTGTAGGATACCATTCGACTGGTCTTTGGGAACTAATGATTTGGTCTGTCTATAAAGATTTTGGATTTACTCTGAATGATTATATTATATCTTTTCTTGTTTCTATTTTGCCAGCCATTTTAGATACGATTTTAAAATACTGGATTTTCCGTTATTTAAATCGTGTATCTCCGTCGCTTTTATTGATTTATGATTCAATTCCATTCTGTGAATGACTGAAAAAATGACCTACTGATCCAATTCTAAAATTGGTTTTTTTTTATATAAAAGTTAAACATTCCAAATTTCACTTATTCGTTTTCGTTTTACTCGTATTCTTCCTATATTATAGGCAAATAATTGGAGTAAATAGCAGAATCATGGATAGGGAACTGTGCCAGTTCCCTACCTAATTTTATTGTAGAAATTTTCAAGATCAAGGATTGGACCATGCAAACTAGAAATGCTTTTTCTTGGATAAAGAAAGAGATTACCCGATCTATTTTCGTATTGCTTATGATCCATATAATAACTCGAGCACCCATTTCAAATGCATATCCCATTTTTGCCCAACAAGGTTATGAAAATCCTCGAGAAGCTACCGGCCGGATTGTATGTGCTAATTGCCATTTAGCTAATAAGCTCGTAGATATTGAGGTTCCACAAGCGGTACTTCCCGATACTGTATTTGAAGCAGTTGTTCGAATTCCTTATGATATGCAAGTGAAACAAGTTCTTGCTAATGGTAAAAAGGGGGCTTTGAATGTAGGAGCTATTCTTATTTTACCAGAGGGTTTTGAATTGGCCCCTCCTCATCGTCTTTCGCCCGAGATTAAAGAAAAGATAGGTAATTTGTCTTTTCAAAGCTATCGTCCCACAAAAAAAAATATTCTTGTGATAGGCCCCGTTTCTGGGAAAAAATATAGTGAAATTACCTTTCCTATTCTTTCGCCGGATCCTGCTACTAAGAGAGGCTTTTGGGGATAGAGGGACTTGAACCCTCACGATTTCTAAAGTCGATGGATTTTCCTCTTACTAAAAATTTCATTGATGTCGGTATTGACATGTAGAATGGGACTCTATCTTTATTCTCGTCTGATTAATAAGTTATTCAACTGATCCATCAGATTATGGTGGAGTGACTGATTTGAGCAATGAATATTCAGTCATTTTCTTCCAGTTGTAATTGATTTGATTCTAATGTTTCAATTGTGATAGAATCCAAAGATTTACAAATAGAAGTTAGAAATCTTCATTAATCAATTGAATTTTGTCAACTCCATTTGTTAGAACAGCTTCCATTGAGTCTCTGCACCTATCCTTTTTTTTATTTTCACTTTCTGAACTTTTATTTGTTTTCGAAAAGAAGGATTTGGCTCAGGATTGCCCATTTTGAATTCCAGGGTTTCTCTGAATTTGAAAGTTTTCACTTGGTAAGTTTCCATACCAAGGCTCAATCCAATTAAGTCCGTAGCGTCTACCAATTTTGCCATATCCCCCGTTTTTTCTTTGAGATTGAGATCATATCGTATTAGGATGTTTTTTCATTTGTATTTTGAGAATTATATGCTGGAACTGTTGAATTTATTCGAAACCTACTCCCAGGGTTGGGAAAAATAAAATTTCCTTCTATTTGTTTTTTGAAGATGGATTTTCTTTCATCTATATCAGATACCCATATTTAGTCGAATCAGAAATGATTCTATTATCTCTGTATTCGCAATTCAATATACAGAGATATATACTACATATATCTCTATTTTAGATGTACCCCTTGTATTCTTTTTTGATAGAATTTTGAATACTCTAACGTTCGATTCTTTTTTTATGGATCCAAAAATATTGGATAAATTATTAATTATTAGATAAATGGATAAAAAGAGTATTCTAGGTAATTGGTAATGAAAATAATTTGGATTCGTATTTTAAAATGATTATGATTTTTATCATATGTTATATACTAGAATATCCAATAAATCTGGGATATTCTATATTTTTTTGTATGTTTGTATTTATTGGATTATGTTATGATATAGTAATTGTGTTATGAAGAGCTAATATGAAATAGTTAATAACTAGGATCCCAGTAGTTTAGGAAAGAATTCTGATAAATGCACAATTTGTGTTCTTAGAGCCCGCTTAGCTCAGAGGTTAGAGCATCGCATTTGTAATGCGATGGTCATCGGTTCGATTCCGATAGCCGGCTTTTTTTATTTCTATAGATATAGAATAGAATTCAATTCGGATACTGATAGAATCTTTCTAATTCTTCTTGGTACTACAGTAGTACAATACTTTAATAGTACAATACTTTAAGTAGATTTAACTTCATTTATAATATCATATTTTTCAT
>JALAZF010000307.1:5175000-5310000 GCA_022829125.1 Lathyrus tuberosus | reverse complement strand
AGCTGGAAGACAAGAAAGAGAATCTTTCTGTCAATTGACGCGGGAGCATCAATTTTTCATACAAGAACTTGAAATAAAAACATAATTAACATTCGAATATTCATTGAAATGAGTAAATAAATTGATCAATTAATTAAATAAAATCGATGGATTACCTGATGTATGAATTCATAACACCGATGCCTAATTTAGCATGCTGAAAAATCTGATCAAAGTCTTCTTTAGCAATTGTTTCTGAATAGGCAAACCCAAAAATACCTTCTTCCCTAGGTATTTCACGGATACCACCTTCCATCAAATCCGATGTGCCTACAAATGTTTTAAGGCACAACCTAAATCGAGGAATAAAAGGACACTTTACGGCAAACACGCTTCCGAATCCTAAAGATTGCAAAGCAATTCTTACAAGAAGTGGAAGAGAGATTGACATGGGTGTAGGTAAGAAAGTAGTGGAGGAGGAGGTTGTAGTTGAAAATGAAAAAGAAAAAGATAGTGAGGAGATGGAAGTAGAAAAAAATGTTGAGGGTGTTTTAGTTGAAAATGAGAAGGAAAAAAGTGAGAATGAGAAAAAAATAGAGTGAAGAAAGAGTGAAGAGAGCTAGGAAGGGAAAGGAGCCGATGAACAATATTCCGATTCAACATCTACCATATCCGCATGCTCCTACAAAGAAAGATAGTGCGCGCCACTATTCTCGGTTTATGGATATATTCAAGCAATTACAAATAAATATTCCATTTTCCGAAGCTTTGGAGCAGATGCCTAAATATGCGAAATTCATGAAGGATATCCTCACGAAGAAGAAAAGGTATACAGATCAGGAGACGATTATGGTAGATGCAAGATGTAGTGCCATCATTCAACGGACTCTCCCGCGAAAAGAATGTGATCCGGGACGAGTTACATTGCCGGTTACGATAGGAAACATGTATGTGGGCAATGGATTGATTGATTTGGGTTCTAGAATCAACTTGATACCATTGTCGATTGTGAAACGGTTAGGACACATGGAATTAAGGTCCACGCAAATGACGTTGCAACTCGCAGATAAATCCACTACCCGTCCTCACGGTGTAGCGGAAGACGTGTTGGTCAAAGTGGACAAATTTTTGTTTCCGATAGACTTTGTTGTCATTGAAATGGAGGAGGATGAGGATGCACCTTTGATTCTTGGAAGGCCTTTCATGAAAACTGCCCGAATGGCAATTGACATGGACGATGGTCACATGAAAGTGAGAGTCCAAGATGAAGAGGTGTGTTTCAATCTTTATGATGCCATGAAGCACAAGAAAGATAAAGGTGATTGTTTCCGAATCGATGCAACGGAGAAATCAAGTTTTGAAGTTACAAAGCAAATTCATGTCATTGATCCTTTACAAAGAGCTTTGGATGATTCGTTGGAAATATTCTCGGTTGAAGAAGAGCAAGCTCTTGAAGAGTGTTTGTTAGAGCTTGAAGCTTTGGAAGAATTACAACCTTGGGAGTATGAAGAGGAAATTCTAAAAAAAGTGGTTAATGATGAACCATCAAAACTTGAGCTGAAAGTGTTACCGTCAACCTTGAAGTATGCTTTTCTCGATGACAGTGGTAATAAACCGGTGATCATAAGTAGTATTTTGTCTGAAAACGAGGAGAGCCGCTTAATTCAAGTGTTGAGAAAAAATCAGGATGCAATGGGATGGATGTTGTCCGATCTCAAAGGCATAAGCCCTTCGTATTGCATGCACCGTATATTCATGGAGGGAGATTTTAAGCTGGTTGCTCAACCTCAACGCCGGTTAAATCCAATCATGAAAGAAGTGGTGAGGAAAGAAGTGGTAAAAATGTTAGACGCCGGAATGATTTATCCCATTTCTGATAGCCCGTGGGTTAGTCCGGTGCATGTGGTACCGAAAAAAGGCGGATTAACGGTGGTCCGATACGAGAAAAATGAGCTCATTCCAACAAAAACAGTTACCGGGTGGAGAATGTGCATCGACTACCGTAGGTTGAACAAAGCTACGAGAAAAGATCATTTCCCTCTACCTTTTATGGATCAAATGCTCGAAAGGCTTTCCGGTCAACAATTCTACTATTTTTTGGATGGTTATTCGGGTTACAACCAAATTATTGTGAACCCCGAGGATCATGAAAAAACCGCTTTTACATGTCCTTTTGGAATCTTCGCTTATCGGAGGATGTCGTTTGGATTATGTAATGCACCGGCGACTTTTCAACGGTGTATGCAAGCTATCTTCTCGGATTTGATCGAAAAGACAATTGAGGTCTTTATGGATGATTTCTCGGTTTTTGGACAATCGTTTGATTTGTGCTTGAAAATTTTGGATACGGTGTTGGAACGGTGTGTGGAAACCAATTTGGTGCTTAATTGGGAAAAATGCAACTTTATGGTTAACGAGGGAATTGTGCTCGGTCACAAAGTTTCTTCAAAGGGCCTTGAAGTTGATAAAGCCAAGGTGGACGTTATTGAGAAATTACCACCACCGATGAATGTCAAAGGTATAAGGAGCTTTCTTGGACACGTCGGGTTTTACCGAAGGTTTATCAAGGACTTCGCAAAGGTCGCAAAGCCGTTGAGCAACTTGCTCGTCCAAGGTAAGATTTTTGACTTTGACGAGTCTTGTCTTTTTGCGTTTAATTTTTTGAAAAAGAGTTTAACAACCTCACCGATAATCGTTGCACCTAACTGGGAATTGGATTTTGAATTAATGTGCGATGCAAGCGATTATGCGGTTGGGGCTGTTTTGGGTCAAAGGAAAATGAAAATTTTCCACGCTATACATTATGCGAGCTAAGTTTTAAACGAGGCTCAAATTAACTATGCAACAACTGAGAAAGAGTTGCTTACCATAGTGTATGCGTTGGAGAAATTTTGTTCATACTTGATTGGTTCACGTGTCATCGTTTACACGGACCATACGGCTATAAGGTATCTGCTCACCAAACCGGATTCTAAGCAAAGGCTTATTCGGTGGATCCTTTTGTTACAGGAATTTGATCTTGAAATTCGTGATAAAAAGGGATCCGAGAATGTGGTGGCGGATCACTTATCCCGCCTGGTCAACGTTGACGTGACCAAAAATGAATTTGAGGTAAAAGAGGAGTTCCCGGATGAAAAACTGTTTAGAGTGCAGGTTAGACCGTGGTTCGCCGACATGGCTAACCACAAAGCCACCGGACGGTCTAACGCACCACCAAAAAAGAAAATTTTTGTCTGATGCCAAGTCTTTCGTATGGGACGAACCTTATTTGTTCAAACTTGGTGTCGACAACCTCTTAAGAAGGTGTGTCTCATTGGAGGAAGCCACGAATATTCTGTGGCACTGTCATAACTCTCCGTATGGAGGACACTTTAATGGGTTGAGAACGGCCACTAAAGTCCTTCAGTCGGGCTTTTATTGGCCGTCCTTATTCAAAGATGCGCACGCGCATGCCCTTAGTTGTGACAGGTGCCAGAGAAGTGGAGGAATTTCACGGCGGCACAAGATGCCTTTACAGAATATGTTAGAGATTGAAGTTTTTAACTGTTGGGGGATCGACTTTGTCGGTCCATTCCCATCTTCATTCTCTAATGAATATATTTTGGTCGTCGTCGATTATGTGTCTAAGTGGATGGAGGCGATAGCTTGTGCTAAAGCCGACGGAAAAACAGTTGTGAAATTTTTGAAGAAAAACATTTTTGCGCGTTTTGGTACTCCTAGAGTGTTAATAAGTGACGGAGGATCTCACTTCTGTAACACTCAGCTTGACAAAGCTTTGGAGCAGTATGGTGTGAAGCACAAGGTTGCCACACCATATCATCCGCAAGCTAATGGTCAAGCGGAGGTATCCAATTGTGAGATAAAACGTATTTTGGAGAAAATTGTTTCGGCCTCGAGAAAAGATTAGGCCAACAAATTGGATGATGCATTGTGGGCGTATCGGACCGCTTTTAAGGCTCCGATCGGTCTCACACCGTTTAAAATGGTGTATGGTAAGAATTGCCACCTGCCGGTGGAGTTGGAGCACAAGGCGTTTTGGGCCTTAAAATTTTTAAATTTTGATCCAACTCTAAGCGGCGAAAAAAGAAAAGTGCAATTACAGGAATTGGATGAATTACGCCTTCAAGCGTACGATTCCAATAGACTGTACAAAGAGCGTGTAAAGTCTTACCATGACAAAAAAATAATCATCAAGCAATTTGAGGTAGGACAGCTGGTACTGCTATTCAATTCTCGGTTAAAATTGTTCCTGGGAAAGTTAAGGTCTAAATGGTCGGGTCCGTTTTGGATTCGTGAAATAAAGCCTTATGGAGCAATCGTAATAGAAGATACAACAACCAAAGAGAATTGAATTATCAATGGCCAAAGATTGAAAGTGTACCTTGGAGGTGATTTCAAGCGGAATCCCGCCATTGTTCCCTTCCGCGATCCGTGAGATTGTGGTGGACCGTCGAGCTTAGCCGACGTTAAACAAGCGCTCGTTGGGAGACACCCCAACATTGTAAGTATTTTGCTTGTATTTTCTGTTTGAAGTCATTTTTGTGAGAATAGTATAGTACATTGTAGTATTGAATCTTATGCACTATGGCAGCAGGATAGAACCAAAAATTTTGAAAAATCTGTCTTGTTTGCTGGCTTGTTCGCACTGCGAATCTAGGGCGAGCATTCGCACTGCGAGCATCAGCGAACCAGCCTGGGTGGTTTTGCTGCCACATCATTAAAAGTGAAGGTTTGTGATGGGTGGGCCTGTACGTAGGCCCAAGACCCATGTTGAAATTCTGAGAACTTGGGGGGACCAAACCCTAGTCCTTGCCTCTCACTTTCATCCATAAGCCAAAAAGAGAAAAAAAACCTCAAATCCTCTCCCCTCTCACGTGCAAGTTTCTGCCATTCTCTCAAGTTTTTTCTTTTACTCAATTGCCAATTCCAACCAGGTTTGCTCTTCTTTTCTCTGTGCTTTCTAATTAATTGGATTGTGTTATGAAGTATGCATGACAATGTGTAGAAAATTTAGGGTTAAATTCTGCTTAGGGTTGTTCATTGCATGTCTAATTTTATGCTGGTTTTTGAGTATAGAATACATTTAGAATGTTGCTATGTAGTGAAATCTGGGTCTGCAAAAATTTTTCAAAATTTTCGTGCATTCGCTGGCTTGTTCGCACTGCGAACCTGGGGCGATCGTTCGCCAGGCTTCGCAGTGCGAGTGTTCTAGCGAGCAGCCCATATTTTTGTTTTTCTGATAGTTCATTCTGATGCATGTGTGTGCTTATTTCTAATCATCTGTCTTGGTGTTTTTGTGTGGATTTGTTTGTCATTTGTGCAGATGGGTCCTAAAACCATGATCAAGAAACGAAAAACATCAATATCCAGACAGGTTCCAATCACGTTCGACGCCACTCGTTTCAAAGGTATTCGGCAGGCGCAGAGATATGAGGTATTAGAGACGAGAACCATCCTTGCTGAAAAGAGGTTTATTTTGAATGATCAAGGGACTTATCGATCGGTAGCTGCCCTCTTGCATGAAAAAAAGTGGGATCAGCTGATAACGCCCCTTGATTCGTATAATGTGGAGATGGTTCGCGAATTCTATGCTAATGCCCTTCCTGATGAGGGAGGCCTGTTTAATTAGACGACTGTTGTTGGAGGGAAGACTGTAAGGTTTGATAGAAGGACTATTAACCGTGTGCTTGGAGACCCTCTTCCATTGCGTGCTAGTGAGGAAGATGATTACCACAGGAACCTAAACCGCAACAGGGATATCACACGAATGACCTCTGATTTGTTGCGCCCGGGTAAAGAAGTTAAGTTAAACCATTCGGGGGTTGCTGTGAGATATCATCGAGAGGACATGTTATCTTTGGCTCAGCTTGTCTTACTTTTGGTGGTGACCAACATTACGCCAAAGTCACATTCCTCTACCGTTCCGATTCGCTTGGCTCACCTTGTGCATAGCATCCTTACAAACGTGGAAATTGATGTCGCGAGGATAATAGCAGATGAAATAAGGTCTATTGTTGAGAGTGGATTAGGAGGGAACGCGTCGAGGAAAAATTCCCCTCTTGCTTTTCCGTGTCTTATCATGGCCTTATGTGCTGAAGCTGGTGTAAATTTACCTTCGCGTCGTCAGGTCACTGTCACGTCGACTATCGATGATCGATATGTCGACAAATTTTGCAAACCAAAGGGTGTTAGAGGTGAGACTTCAGGGGCTGCTGCTGCTGCTGGGGCTGGTACGAGTGGTGGTGATGCATTTGAGTCGCCAAATTTCTATCCGTATCAGCAGGAGATCTGCCAATATAATTGGGATTGGATGGTTGCTCAGCAGCGTGCTATGACTGATATTCATGATTCTTTGCAGGTTCTCCAATTGCAGATCCGTGACCCTTCTACTGAGCGTACTATGATGTCGAGGGAGCAGTTCCTCGCACATGCTGGATGGCCTGAGGCCAGGCCAGTTTTTGGAGGGGGAGAGGATTCGGCTGGTGGTCCTGCAGGTGATGACGCTGATGAGGATGGAGATGGTGATGAGATTGAGGGTGATGGCACTGATGTGGAGGTCTCGGGGAGTACTTCTGATGAGGATGAGATGGTTACTGAGGTTTTGGAGATTGAGTCCGAAGAGGACTAATTTTGGATTTTTAGACTTGTGCACTTCCTTTGGTCTCCAAAGTAAAGTTTTTTTTTATTAATTGTATTTTTCAGCTTTTACTAGTCTAATGTATCCACGTAGTGGAATATTTTGATATTGGTGTACTTGTACCCTAGTGGTACCATTTTGGATATTGTAGGTGTTCTTACACCAAGCACTTTATTTATTATGAGTAATGTTAAGTGTTTTGTTTAAAAATTTTTTGTTTTGCTTTTACTAATAATTTGTTAGTTTTTAATTGTTAGTATGTTTTCATGTTAATATTCCTTCTTTTATGATGGAATTTTGGGAGTAGGTTGGACTCTTGATTTTTAAAGAAAGATTCCTCCATGATGTGAGGGATATGATAGTATCTTAAGCATTACGTTGCGACAAGGTACATAGTTACCTAGTTCGAGAATCTTGTATGTTTTAGAACTGTGTGTCTTGTGTGATTGATAATGTTGTTTCATGTTACAACTTCCTTTGAATGCATGTGTCATTTTAGGATCAAAACCATTAAAGTGAGAAGCCTTCAAAGTGTTAGTATATGCTAAGGATTGTTGATGAATGTTGTTTTTACTTTTAATTCATGCCTTATCTTGTGACCATGTGATTTTGTGGAAGTAGGAGAAGTGATCAAGGCACTTGTTGATAATGAGCACAACCATGTCCATATAGTAATTCACCCGTGAGTAGTGAGCATTTGATAGCCCCTTTAAGCCTTCACAGTATAGAACTCAATTTAGTGATGAACTTGTTTTATGTACATAATTTGCAAGTTTGGTTCATCACTAATTTTGGTGAGTTTCTAACATTTTTTTCTTGAGCCTTTGAAATTGTATACTTTTTCTTCCTTGCCTTAAAAAGCAAGGAACATTCACGTTAGGTTGAGTCGAAAATGAGTTGGGGAGAATAAAAAGAATATGGGTGCATTACTCCAAATTTTGAAAAAAAAAAATTCAAGTAAGCATGTAAATAAAAGAGTGTGAATATGTTGTACAAATGAGAAAATGCTTGCTTGAATGAAAAAAATATAGAATCAATAATTGTGCACGGTAGTTTGTGAAGGTGGAATGAAAAATTGGTGAAATGAAGTGTGTTGTGTGAATATGTGTATAGTGAATGTTCTTTTGCGTCAGCAATTTCGTTTCAAAGACCGTTAGAAATGTCCCTTTTTTGTTCACTCGACCAAGCTACACCCTTGAAGTCCTTAGTGATCTTTTACTTCCATGATTTCTTTTGTGTTCATTGAGATTTGATATGAATTGCTTAGTATTGCATCATTGGTCATTTGAGTATATCTGTCTCGTGTTTGTATGCACGCGTGCCTTCAATCCTTTTTCGAAGAGGAGTGTAGAATGACATATGCAGGATGAGTTTGTTGCCTCTTGAAACATTGTTTGAAATTGTTTGAGAGGCAAGTTCTTTTACGTTATAGGTTCTTGAATTGTGTAATTGTGCGTTGTTGTGATCGTTGTTTAGTTGAGTCGTTTTTCGCGTCGTGGTTGAATTGAATGCTCGAGCAAATCCTCGTGAGAGGCATACTTTGCTTGAGGACAAACAAAGAGTTAGTTGGGGAGAGTTTGTTAGATGTCAATCATGTTATATATTTGTATGAAATACTTGGCATTTTTCATTTCTTTCCAACGATAAAGTGTGTATGTAAGCGGTAAATCGTGTTGTAATGCTTACATTGGAATATATGTGTGGAGCTTGTAATTTGTGTGTTAATGTGCAGGTTTAGGCATAAAAGGAGCAAAAGTGTGAGACACATGGAGTGGAAGCAAGTTCCACTGAAATTATTGCTGCAACAGAGCATTCGCAGTGCGAAGAATCTAGCGAAGGACCAGCGAACGTTCGCACTACGAACGACAGCGAAGGCGCCAGCGAATGATGGCAGTGAGTTCCAATTTTGAGATGACAAAGAGTTCACACTGCGAACTCCTGGCGAGGGTCCAGCGAAGACTCGCTGGTTGGTTCGCAGTGCGAAGATGCTGGCGAAGAGAGGCAGTAAGTTTGGGATTTTGATTAGCCTGGCTCACTAGTTTATTCGCCGTGTGAATGAGCTAGCGAATCATTCGCTGTGCGAAGGAATGGTTCGCACTGCGAACGCGCGATTTCTGCTAGGGGCGGTTTAAGTCTCAGAGGCACTTAAAGTGCCATTTTTCCTCATTCGCAGTGCGAATGATGTGCTCGCAGTGCGAATAGTGCAGATTTCAGAAGTGTATAAATAGATTTTCACTTTATGTAATTGGGATCTCTTGTTCATTTTTCACTAGAATTCATAGTTTACAGTATTTTGATCATCAAAGAGTGTATTTTCGATTGGAGAAGCTGAAGTCGCATCCATTCTTGATTATTCGTCGTGGATGCTCATTCATCTCCTCTCTTTTCTTGTTATCCAATCTACCATGAGAAGTGGTAGCTAAACACTCAATGTTGAGGTTAGATGTAGTTGATCCTACTTTTATGTATTGCTTTTGATCTATGGTGTATGAACAAAGTCTTTAATCAATATAGATGATGTTGTTTTCTCTTAATGATCCATGTGTGATTTGGTTTGCTCTAGACATAGATTCTCCAAGTCATGACCTAACAATTTTATCTCTTAAAAACCAAACTCTAGACATAGATTTGGGATTTGTTATTCGCATTGTGTTGATCTTAATGATCGTTGTTTAGATTGTTAGCGTGAGACATCATCTAACGGTCTAAACAACGATACTCACGACTTTGCTTTAGACATAAACGTAGTCGGGAGGATACGCGGTTATATTGGGCGGAACCCGAGTTCATACGCTTGATTAATCGTTTATACGTGAAAAGGATTGGCGAAACCTAACCTTAACATGCTTTTATAAAAACCTTTACAAAATCTTTGTCACCAATTAATTTTTGCTACAAGTGAATGTTAAAAACAATTGAGAAACTTTTGAAACCGTTAACTTAGAATATCGCAACTATTGAAAGACACGCATCAAATATCAAACAATCCCTGTGGATACGATTAAAATTAACTCCCACTATTACACTACTAACAATCAGTCATACAAACATAGAAAAGAAAAATGCATCTAAGGTTCAGACAAACCAAAGGTACCAAACACAGTCTAAGCACACAAAACCATCAAAAACCAAAACTCTCAGCAGTTAGTATCAAACACATAACCAAAATATAAACGACACTAAGGCCTAATAACATTTACATAGAATGTGATTATCCAGCTAACAAGAATGTCACAATACATATCAGTATATGTATCTTACCAGAAACAATCCAATACTTGTTCTTATCTTAATTCTAAACCCAACATAAAGTTAACCTTTTAACAACAAAATACTAACACAATTTAAAAATTAAATAAAGAGCAAACCCACCTTGCCTTGAAGACTCATCAGAGCAAATTTTCACTTTTTTCACACCCGGAGAATCTGAAGCTTAGTGGAGAAAGCAATAGCAACCCAATCAGGCTGCGAAGATGACCACTGAGCACTAATTGGATCACATGTACTCTATCATGCAATGGTTCTGCTGGCATTGAAATATGTTAAAATAGAAGATGTTTTGCAGGTTCTGCGCCAGAGATTTTCCAATTCTGGCATTGAGGAAAAATATGTCGCACAACCCAGAAATCGGTGGAAAATTGAATGTTCTCTGTCAAGTATGTATTTTAAACAACATATTTAGCTTCTGGTGTCATATTCGGATGTACAACATATGCAGTTGCCGTGTGACTGTGTCTGAGCAGGGGTAACTCTGGCACATATAGCAAACTGCAGGTCTGTAATATCCTGAGTTGTTCTTTTCTTGCCCTTTTAATCTTTATTTGCCAAACTTAGATTGTAAAACCTGTTTCCTCCTGTAATGCCGTTAATTTATTGATTTTAGCTTTGACTCTTTTTGATTCCATACTATTATCACAAGAATTAAGTGAATACCATGTGGTTTTAAATATTTACATATTAAATGTTATGCTTTTAAATAATTATTTTGATATTTTGATCACTGCTATTAACCTACTTGTCAGACAACTTCTTATAAAAAGGTAATAGATCAACACTTACTATATCTTATTGCCATAATATAATTATTGAGTACCAAAAGGCAGATTAAAATGGCCAAGTATGCCACCTGATGCTTGCATCTGCGTGATGAATCTGATTCAATAATACTTTTCACTGAAATTATTGACCGATAAATTAGATAGACAGATCATAGTAAAAGCAGAGATGGACAGATTATGACATTGGAGCTGGATAAGGAGAAAGTGGAGGTACACCAACCAACATTTAACAAAGCATATAACAGCAACTGCAACCAATATAAGTGTCCTATTTGACTAAAACTAACCTTTCTCCGGCAAGGTAATATCCTCCATGGAGCCCTCAATGACTTCTACTACATTTTCAAGACTATTCGCTTTGACAAGTGCCCGAGCGAGTTCGAACATCTTAGTAGCTTCCAGTGCATACACCTTCTTTGCACCAGCCTGTGCTGACCATATAGCCAGAACCTCTGACTCAGGAGACAAATGAAGTTTTCTTTAAGTTGTGCATTTCATCAAACAGCTGGAAGTCATACAAAAAATACCTGATGTCATGCAAATCAATACCTAAGAAATCCAAAAGCACAAACACTAATACTACAATTTTGGAGAATAAGGGAAAAGTGATAACGATAAAGGATTTTATATTCTATAACAAGCGATGGAAAACCGATGAAGAAATGGAGAGACAAACCGGATAGGATGCAAACGCAATCAGAAGCTATGATTTGTTGAAGAAATTAGGGATACGATGAAAAGAGAAATTAGAGAATCCGAAAGCTATTTCAATCTGGAAGCGATTTTGGGCTATGATTTGATAAAGCAATTTCAATCTAAAAGTGATTTTGGCTATGATTTGTTGAAGTGAAATGTTGAAGCGATTTCAATCTGAGGGGGAAAGTGGGTTCGACGCCCAACTCTTAAATTTTACATGGGTTTTATTTTTTAAAATTTTTATATCTTTTATTTATTTTATTTTAAATAATAGTTTTTAATTGGTGTAAAAAAACAATAATTTTTAATTAAAAAATATTATTTATTTAAAAAATATTATTTATTTAAAAAATATTTTAACATAGATTGTGTAGCTTGTTGTTTTTATTCATAACAATCTTTACAATTGTATGGAGTACTATTTTTTTATGGTTATAATTATAATATACACTTTTAAGTGAGAAATATTCTATCTTAAACATATTATATCTTACTTTTATATATATATATATATTAGTGGTAAATAGTTATATATATTATTTATTTTCCAAAATTATTATATGAATTTGTTAGACTAATGGTTCATGTTTATGTCTCTTATCGAAAGTTCTTGAATTCGATCTTCGAAATGTCATATTTTTTTAACATGTTTTATAATTTATTTTTAAATATAAAACTTTTTATAAAAATATAAGTTGAAGAATTACACACCAATTATACCATAAACTTATATTTTAAATTTTTCTAATTTTCAGAACAATAAAAAAATATTAAATAAATAAATTTCCTTTAAAAAATAAAAAAATCTATTTAATATAGTATGTTTTATAATTTTATTTATTAAGAGTAAAAATATAACTAACATATATAAAAAAATAAAAATAAAAAAAAACTAGTACCAAAAGCCGCAGCATATATCGCAGTAAAGTTCTCAGCAAAATCCGCAGCAAACTTCGCAGCAATTCCTGCGCTTTTGAGGTTTCCTTGGATAACCAATTCCTGCGAAATAAATCGCAGTTAATTCCGCAGGAACATTGATAAATTATTTTAAAATCATAAATCGCAGGTAAGGTCTCAGGAATTCCTGCGAAAAAGAGAGTGGAGAAGACACAGTTGGTATCAACAAAAAGGCCGATGGTTTTGCAAAGGGAGAAGGCAGATGTTTCACCTTGGGCAAAGATGGTTGCTCCGCACATGCATGCACTTTCTTCATCTTATGCCGAAGCGGTCGGGGGCGGTTCGAAAGCTTTTCCAGACAAGTTAAAGTTTTCCTCGCTTGTTAGTGTCAGCGATAGGATGAAGAAAGCGTACGTTGGGATCACTCACTCCCCTGGAATGCCATACAACATTCAGAGGATCTTGGAGACGGAAGGTGTATTTTACTTAAAAGCAACTCCTTTAGGTTCTTGCCTTTGTCTTTTGGAAGAAAAAGAACACGGATCCATGAAGGATATCATTAACGACGCGAATTACTGGTGGAAACAATGGTTCAGTTCTATTAGGGAATTGAGGGAGACAGATATTGATGATGAGAGGGTGATGTGGATTCGCATTTATGGTGTTCCATGCCATGTGTGGTGTACGGAGTTTTTCGAGTTCTTCGCAAATTCGTTTGGGAGGTATATATGCACTGATGATAATACGTCTTTAGGGACGAAGATGGACCTGGCGAGAGTATTAGTGAAAGTTCCTGTCTCTTTTGTATTAAAGGAGAAATGGGTTGTAGAGGTTGATGGGTGTGATTTCTCTCTGGTTTTGAAAGAAGATACTTATGGCCCTATGCAAATTGTTCTTCCTCCGGTGATTAACAAGAATCTTGAAACAGCTTCGTCCTCTTTCGATTCTGATGTGGGTTTTTTCCATGAGAGCTGTGAGGGAGAAGAGGTCTTCACAGACTCGGTTCCTGATACTTTGATAAGTCATATCCTACATAAGGTAGGGGAGGCTGACAGGGGCAGGGTGACAGATAATGATAATGATGATGGTTCAGTTTGCCGTAGGTTCAGCGGCTTCGAGGAAAAAGTGGATAAAGGGGTTCCGTTGAATGGTACGAATGGGGAAGATAGATTTTTTGACGAGGCAATCAGTTTGGAAAAACAAAATCAGGTGTTGGCTATGAACAGTATTGATAAAGCTGATTTGAGTAACGACATCCTAGGTTGCAAAAGGATGGACTCTTTTTCAACTTCAGTCAACGTGGAAGATATTGATGGTGGGGCCCAAGGTAATATAATAGCATCTCGTAAAAAAATAAAGTTCAAAAGATTGGATGGTTTAAGTGGGCCTATTAAGAGCAAAAGTAATAGGAGGCCCACTAAGAACATTGGGAGGAGATCTTCGTTTCTAATAGAGTCGAAACATTCTGATAGTGCTTTTCCAAAGTACGGTTTGCATGAAGGCAGGTTAAGCAACAATGGAGTTTCGGTGTCTCATTTTCAGGGCGACTATTCGGAGGAGTCGGGCATAGTCAGAAATAACACAAGGCTATGGGATAACATGAGTTCGAGGGTAGGGGACAAGCTGTGGGAGGCTCTTGTCAATCTTGGGGTGGCTGTATCGGAGTCGAAAATGGATTACGTTGCTAAATTGGATGAATTGGAGCGAGGTAACAGGGAAGTTAAAGAAGGTGGGATGGTTAACATTGACTTGAAAAAATGATTATAGGTTCGCTCAACATCAGAAGGGGCAATAGTTTATGTGAGGGATATCCTTCTAGCTATCTTGTTTTAATGATGTCAACAAATGCATTAGATTGTAATTTGAGCGGTATAACTTCACGTGTTGGGCATATAGCGTCCTATCATTGTTGGTCATGTGTCTAGATGCATAGGATCTTATTTTCCCCAAAAATAAATGTCCACAAGTGATTTAATAGTGTCTAGCATGTATGTTTGACCTTGGTCTGGTGAAAACAATTCAAAAAATGAAATTTCTTAAAAAATTGGCCTTCATGCGCTGACCTCAGAACTTATGCGCCGACCTCAACAAATCATGCGCTGACCCCCAGAAGTCACGGGTAAGCGCATAAATCTGAGAACTCAAAATTGCCATTCTATGCGTCGACGCATAGACTCCAGAGGTCGACGCATGACTCTGTTTTTTGCACTGTTTCACTTAACTTCGTTTCTGTTATTTCCTGTTATTTCTTTTGGTCATATTTTTTGATATAAATAGTTTTGGGTCTTCATTTTTCATATAGAACAAGAAACGTGAAAAATATATGCCAGTTCTCTCTTCATCTTCATCTTCTTCATTGTGTAAACAAACTATCACACATAATCATTTTTGTTTGTGTCGCCCATTGATCGAAGTGATAACGTTCAGAATTTAGGAAGTGTGATCTTCATCTTCTGGGTTGAGAGATTGGCAAGTGTTTCTTGAATCAAACCAGTTGGGTTTGTCCTCCAAGAATCGAGGAGATTTTAGGGGGTTTTTGTACAAACTGTTCTTTCTACAGGGATTCAGCTAGGCGAAGGTAACCGGAAATTGGCGCAACTGTTTCGGTTTAGTAGCTGTAATCAGAGGATCGTAGAAGAAGGTTTGGGTTCGAATTCTTGGAAGATTTCAATTGACCGAGTGAAGGTAATTGAAGAACGGAGTTTTCTTTCGGTTTAGTAGCGTGGGGCGGTAATTGAATCATCCATATTCGGAGCACTTGATTCATCTTGAATCAAGGGAAGAGAAAATTCTGCATCAAAGATCGAAGACGTTCGGGGTTTGAATGTTCATAGTTTTCTCTTGTAATAAACATTGCAACAACTACATATATATATATATATATATCTCAATTCCTTTTGCGGAATTGGGGGCAGACGTACCCAAAGCGAGGACGATTGGGGAACTGCCTAATCAAATCTCGGGTGTTCTCTCTCTTTCCCTTAACTCTTTTACATTTCAGTATTGTTCGATTTTGTGACATTGCAAACTATCGTAATTTCTGTTGTAGAATAATTGTACGCTGATAAACTATTTTTGTTAAATCGATACAATTCATTGAATTGTGTTTTGGAGCAGCTACACATTATTCTCCATAGAAATTCTGCACATAGTGTGTTTACGCACACTACGTGTTTGATAATTTGTTTCCAAGCAAAATTCGAACACATTTCTTTAAATTGCTTATCAATTAACCTCATTGGATCGGTATAAACATCAAGCAAGTGATAATTTGTTGTCTGCGTTTATACGTGTTATATTCAAAACTGAATTTTTCTCTTTCGTACTCATCCATAATATATTCGCGCATATCTGATCCTTTCGGTAGAAGGTTCGTTGTAGACGTTCTATCCAGTGGTAGCTTCCGTTAAACAAAATTTTTAAAACAGAATTTTGTAGTCCATTTGCGTGTAAAACTCAAGGGATCTATTCAACCCCCCTTCTAGATCCATAGCCATCGTCTAACAAGTGGTATCACGAGCTCCGGTTTATTCTGGTGCTTCGGTAAAACTTCTTGGATCATGGCGAACGAACCTAAGGGGGCTTATAATAGAGCTCCAGTTTTTACAGGTGAAAACTACAGCTACTGGAAGGATTGTATGCGCGTTCATATTAACTCCTTAGATCGGAAGGTTTGGAACGTTATTTTAAACGGTCCCATGGCAATCATTATGACTAACGCGGAAGGCGTTGTCGTTCCTAAACCCGAAGACCAATGGACTGAGGAGGACGAGAAAAAGTACAATTATGATTGGAAGGCTCGTAATATGATTATTTCCTCTTTGGGAGTTGATGAGTATTATCGAGTCTCCCATTGCGAAACAGCCAAAGCTATGTGGGATGCCTTACAAGTAGCCCACGAAGGCACTAATGATGTTAAATTGGCTTGTATTAATACACTAACGCAAGAGTTTGATTTGTTTTACATGAAGCAAGGGGAAACCATTGCGGATATGCAAAAACGATTCACTCACATTATCAACAAATTGCATGTTCTTGGTAAACCAATTCCAAATGAGGTTTCTACTAATAAAATTCTGAGGTGTCTTAGCATGGAATGGCAACCGAAGGTTACCGCTATCAAGGAGGCCAATGATCTTGCTACTCTAGACCTCACAACACTCTTTGGTAAACTCGATGAGCATGAGCAAGTGCTCATTAGCTTGGATAAACATGAGAAGAGCATAAAGAAAGAGAAGGTAAAAGATACGGAGAAGAAGTCGATAGCTCTTAAGGCTTCTTGTTCAAAGTCCACACATCAAGAGCTAAGTGATGATGAAGCCAAAAATGACAAAGATGAAGAATCTGGTGATGATATGAGCTTATTTGTGAAAAGATACAATAGATATATTCGTAAGAATGATATTCAGCACTCGGACAGAAATCTTGTCAAGTTCCGGAAGCAATCTAGAAGTGAAGGAAATAAAAATGGCAAGGTAAAAGGGACGTGCTACAACTGTGGAAAATCCGGGCACTACAAGCCGGATTGTCCACCCCTAAAGAAAGACAAAGATAAGGATAATGACAAGAGTCGCTCAAACAAAAAGTCCAACAAGTCTCGACGAGCATACATCGCTTGGGAAAGCGACAGCGAATCGGAGAAAGATGACTCCTCAAGTGACGAAAGTGAATCCGTCAACCTTTGTCTCATGGCACGTCACAACAAAGGAAAAGAGGTAAAACACTCTAAATATGAAAACTGTCAAAATATGTCTCATGCTGAATTAAAAAGAGCTTTTGATACATTACACCACGAAGCTAAGGAAGCATTTCAACGCTTAGCTTCGAATAAAAAGATTTTTTCCTATTTGGAGAAAAAGGTTTCCGATTCCCAAAAGGAATTGGAAGATCTTAAAAACTCCATGGTGAATGCATCAAAAACTAAGATCGATGAGAACAAATATACATGGTTTGACCTTGGGGGCTGTGGTACTTGTCACATTTGGCAAAGAGAGGTGAGAACCCTCAAAGCCAAGTTAGACAAGGCTCTCAAGCCTAAGATTACGTTTGCTATTGATCGATCACATTATCGTGAAACAATGAATAATCCTTATCAACAATACACTTATGTGATTCGAGATAGTGATAGCAAAGGTAAACACCAAACTAATCGTGATTGCTTATATTGTTGTAAGCCCGGTCATACTTTTGCTAAGTGCCGCTTTCGGAGATTTCTTGTTCCAAAGGGCATTTATCAATGGTTGCCCAAAGGCATTTTTGGTTTCACTCACCATAAAGGACCCAATGAGAATTGGGTACCTACTCTCCCTTGATTATTTTTGTAGGTACAAAGTCTTGAGACCACCGAAGGAAGATGGGTTCTAGATAGTGGCTGCTCAAGACATATGACCGGAGACATATCTCTTTTCATCGACTTTGTGGCGAAGAAAAAGGGGTTTGTCACCTACGGAGATAACAACAAGGGACAAATTCTCGGTAAAGGTAGTATAGGTAACCCCTCATCTACTACTATCTCTGATGTTCTTCTTGTGGAGGGCCTTAGACACAACCTTTTAAGCATTAGTCAACTATGCGACAAAAATTATAAAGTCTCTTTTTCAAAGAATTGTTGCGTAGTTGAAGATTGCGACAAAAAGAATGTGTTTAAGGGCTTGAGGGTGAATAACGTCTATATGCTAGACTTAAACGAGGTATCATTGGATGGAGACAAGTGTTTAGTCACTATGAATGAAGATTCATGGTTGTGGCATAGACGCTTGGCTCATATTAACTTTGATTTGCTTAACAAAACTGTCTCTAAAGACCTAGTCATCGGTTTGCCCAAAATTAAATTTTCAAAGGATCATCTTTGCGATGCGTACCAAATGGGGAAGCAAACAAGGATCTCTTTTAAATCTAAAAACATTGTTTCAACTATGAGACCCCTTGAGCTCCTCCATATGGATCTCTTTGGACCATCTAGGGTTAAAAGCCTAGGTGGTAACTACTATGGATTTGTTATAGTCGATGATTTTTCTAGGTTTTGCTGGACAATTTTCTTAGCAAATAAGAGTGATACTTTTTCAGCCTTTGAACGATTTGCTAAGTTATCTCAAAACAAGTTAAACACAAACATTGGGTCAATCAGAAGTGACCATGGGGGTGAGTTTGAAAATCATTTATTTGAAGCATTTTGTGATTCCAATGGAATTGATCATAATTTTTCCGCACCACGTACCCCTCAACAAAATGGGGTAGTGGAACGTAAAAATAGAGTTTTGGAAGAACTTGGAAGGACTATGATCAATGATACTGGATTACCAAAATACTTTTGGGCCGACGCCATAAGTACGGCTTGTTACGTTTTGAATAGGGTGCTCATCCGGCCTATTCTAAACAAGACACCGTATGAGCTTTTAAAAGGGCGTAAGCCAAACATCTCTCACCTTCATGTATTTGGTTGCAAATGCTTTGTGTTAAATAATGGAAAAGAGACTCTCGGAAAATTTGATGCCAAGGCTGACGAGGGTATTTTTCTTGGATACTCTCAGTCAAGTAAAGCTTATAGAATCTATAATAAAAGGTTACGTGTAGTTGAAGAGTCAGTTCATGTTTCTTTTGACGAGTCTTATCCGAGAAATGTCGGAGAAGGTAGTTCTTTTCATGGTGCAGGTGTACCTACTGAAGACATACTCAAGGACACTGATAAGGGAATTGATCAGCCTGAAGCAGTGCGTATTGAGGAGGAAAAGGATCACCAACCAGTGAAAAGTGAGGATGATCATCATGCTAAGGAAGATGAACTTCCTCCAGCTTGGAAGTCTTCAAAAGACCATCCAATTGACAGCATTCTCGGTGATATCTCTAAGGGAGTAACTACTCGCTCTAAACTTAGTAACTTTTGTTATTACTCTGCTTTTGTTTCCCAAGTTGAACCTAAAAATTCTAAGGAAGCGTTACTCGATGAGCATTGGTATCTATCAATGCAAGATGAACTAAATCAATTCTGGAGAAATGAGGTTTGGGACCTTGTCCCCCCTCCGCGAAATCATCGAGTAATAGGCACCCGATGGGTGTTTAGGAATAAACTTGATGAAAATGGAGTAATAACGCGTAACAAAGCTAGGCTTGTAGCGCAAGGCTATAACCAAGAAGAAGGAATCGACTATGAGGAAACTTATGCGCCTGTTGCCCGACTCGAGGCCATACGCCTTCTACTTGCCTACGCTTGCACAAAGAACTTTAAGTTGTTCCAAATGGATGTCAAAAGTGCATTCCTTAACGGATATATAAATGAAGAGGTTTATGTAGCCCAACCTCCAGGTTTTGAATCACACGAATATCCTGATCATGTTTATAAACTTAAGCGAGCTTTGTACGGACTCAAACAGGCCCCTAGGGCTTGGTATGAACGTCTAAGCAAATTTCTACTTGATCAAGGGTATTCAAGAGGAAAGGTTGACACAACCCTCTTTATTAAACGTCAAGGAAAACACTTAATTTTGGTACAAATTTATGTTGACGATATTATATTTGGGTCTACTAACATGACCTTGGTCAAGTAGTTTTCTAGTTTGATGCAGGGGGAGTTTGAAATGAGCATGATGGGGGAGATCAACTATTTCCTCGGATTGCAAATCAAACAACTTAAAGAGGGCACATTCGTGAGTCAAACGAAATATTGTCTTGAGTTACTAAAACGTTTTGATATGCTGAACTGCAAAGCAATAGATACTCCTATGCCTACAAGTGCTAATCTCGATCGTGACGAAAAGGGTAAGGATGTTGAGGTAAAGAAGTACCGAGGTATGATAGGGTCTCTCCTCTATCTTACCGCACCACGTCCCGATATAATGTTTAGTGTATGCATGTGTGCGAGGTATCAGACACATCCCAAGGAATCCCACCTGAAGGCAGTTAAGCGCATACTTCGATACCTCTCTGGTACTCCAAAGTATGGGCTGTGGTATTCCAAAGGAAGTGTTTGTTCCTTAGTTGGTTACTCTGACTCCGACTTTGCCGGGTGCAAGTTGGATAGGAAAAGTACTAGTGGCACGTGTCACTTTTTCGCAAATTCCTTGGTGAGTTGGCACAGCAAGAAACAGGTTTCTGTTGCTCTGTCAACATCCGAGGCGGAATACGTTGCCGCCGGTAGTTGTTGTGCTCAAGTCCTATGGCTTAAACAACAATTACTAGATTTCAACTTAAAACTTGAACGTATTCCAATTTTGTGCGATAACACTAGTGCGATTAATCTAACTAAGAACCTTGTACTACATTCACGCACCAAGCATATCGAAATACGCCATCATTTTCTTAGGGATCATGTAGAGAAAGGTGATGTTATTTTTGAGCATGTTGACACTAAGAATCAACTTGCTGACATTTTCATAAAACCATTAGCTACTGAGCCTTTCTTTTACATTCGTAGGGAACTTGGCATTCTCGATATCTTGGATCGGGCATAGCATCCTTTAGAATTATGATCTTCACACACACACACACACACACATATATATATATATATATATATATATATATATATATATGCTTGTTCATATCTTTAACTAACAATGCAAAGAGAAATTCATCCATATGTGAGGGATCTCACCGTCATGATGTTCAAGGTAATATCGTTCCAACTTATAGAGGTTTATCAACATTTTGTGCCATGATACTTACTCTAATCTTGATGTTTATTTCATTTTGAGCACTTATCATTCATGTGAATGTTTGGTTATGTGTGTATATGTGTATTTATCTGCTTGGAACAAGAATTTTGCAAAAACTTCATTTTTACACTTCCATGCGTCGACGCATTATTTCATGCGCTGACCTATCAAACATCCGGGAAAGCGCATAACAATATGTTTAGTATCCTTTTAATTTTCCAGGAATCATGCGTCGACGCATGAAGGAATCGTTCAGACTTCTTTATCTTTCTGGGTTGCGTGCGCCGACCTATTAATGTTTTACCTTCCCTATGTTTTCTCATTGCACATTAAACTATGATTATTGCATGTCATCTAATTAGCTTTTGTGGTCAATCTCTCCCTATTCTACTCCTTTAAACCTCATCAATCTCAATTAATCCCCACTAAACTCTCATCAAAACCCTAATAAATTAGAAAAAGGGGGAGGGAACACCAAGAGAGAAATTTCTCTATATATCTACAGCAAGGTACTCAAAGGATCTCACACATCTTCTCTTCTATCTCTGCAACAATCAAGTTTGATAATCTTCCTTCAACTCTTCTTCAACAATGGCTTCCAGAAGAAATGCTGTTACAAGAGGAGGAAGAGGATCCACTTCACAACAAGCTCAAACAAGAGGATCATCCTCACAACGGGTAACTTTTGAATCTTTAATTTCTGAAAGGTTAGCCACTCCGTTTGCGGAATTATTTTCTAATCGGGCTGTTATAAGACAACATGGATTTTATCCTTTGATGGGTCAAGATTTTCACATTCCTGAAATTTCTGAACTCATAAACTTTCAAAATCTGAATGAATTTGTTGAGTGTGATGACAAGTACAGTGAAGACTTGACTAGATTGTTCTACTGTGGGATAAAGGGAAAATTTCGTGGGGCTGAATTTAAGTTCTCTATAAATAATACAGAATATCAGGTGACAAATGATGTATGGTCTACATTGTTTATTTTGAATACTGATGACAGTCTTCCAAAGGTTACTGATAAAACCTTTGTTAAAGACTATGCATTCAAAACTGCTTTGAATTCTATGTTGAGGGAACCATATCCAGCTGATTTTGTGGCAAGTGAAGCATTTCCTATGAGTGTCACCACCGGTCATTTGAAATTTAAAGAACGTATCCTTCAGTGGATTGTTTCTCGCATCTTGAGGCCTAAGAAAGGAGGCTACTCAAGAGTTGAACAAGTGGAGGTGCATCTTATCTATATCCTGAGGGAAAAGATCAAAATCAACTGGCCTTACTATTTTGCTTCTAGGATGTTCACAACTCGCAGCTCTAACAAATTTTTAGCACTTGGATATGCATCTGCTGTAGCAAATTTTCTGAATCACTTTGACATTCCTATTCCACAGATTTGTCATATTCACATTACTGTTGAACAACAGTTTCTGGCCAGAACTTTGTCCATGATGGGTTACCATTGGGACTCTCGTGAGCGAAGGCTCATCCATAGACAAAGAGCTACCCATCCTGAACCTGACCATCTTGAAGCAAGTGAGGATGAAGGAAGTCAAGGTAATGCAGATCATGTTGGTAATGATGAAAATGTGGTGATACAGGAAGACGTTGTCATGCAAGATAATTAACCGGAAGAAGAAGACAATTAAGAAGACAATGAGGCATGGATGGGATTTCAGCCGGAAGAAACCTATGACAATCAAGGCTGGGGTCAGTGGCAACAAAACTGCTGGACCAACCTTGGTGCTGCGTATGTTCCCCCATCCTATGATGCTGACTCTGAATGGCAGCTTCCAGAAAATTCTGCTCCACCAACTCCACCGTCTCAGCATCATCAACAATCCAATGATGAAATTTTGGCAAGGCTGACTGAGTTGTCTCTGCAACATCAAGAATTTCAAGCGCAGCAGGAAACTCGATACCTGACTCAGCAGGAACAGCTTACTAACCTGTCTAACCAATTATCGTCTCATGCCACCAACTTCAACAATTTTGCAAATGCTGCTATGACCAGGTTCAATCAAATGGATGCCAATCTGACTCAGCAAAATCAAAACTTGGCCAACAGCCTTGGTAACCTCAATAGCACCTTGATTGACCTCAACCTTCAACTCGAGGAATTTCCACCACCAAGTCAATACCATAGGGGACGAGGTTATTCGTTTAGGGGGAGGAGACCATAAACCTTAGGGCATCATGTTTAGTTGTGCATGAATTTGTGTTTTGTTGTTTGTTTTCTGTTATTTTGACATGTGCTAAACTTTTCTGTTATGTTTCAAATTTTATGAAGTGAATGTTTTGCTTTAATATCGTTGTTCCGTATTTAATCATTACTAGTTTACATTAGCGGTATCATATGTGGATGCTGGTAACTGTTTTGTTGTTGCAAATATTTGATGATCCACTACATATTTTCGTATGCTATTTTGACCACTGTCTTCTCGTCTTTTTGATGTTGTCAAAGGGGGAGAAGAATACAAGCTACAGAAACGTTTAAACCGGATGTTAAAGACAGGGGGATCATTGATCATCTCAAATTACATCTCTCGTGACAATCAAGGAAGTGTTGCCATCATCAAAAAGGGGGAGTATGTGAGGGATTTCCTTCTAGCTATCTTGTTTTAATGATGTCAACAAATGCATTAGATTGTAATTTGAGCAGTATCACTTTACGTGTCGGGCATATAGCATCCTATCGTTGTTGGTCATGTGTCTAGATGCATAGGATCTTATTCTCCCCAAAAATAAATGTCCACCAGTGATTTAATAGTGTCTAGCATGTATGTTTGACCTTGGTCTGGTGAAAACAATTCAAAAAATGAAATTTCTTAAAAAATTGGCCTTCATGCACTGACCTCAGAACTTATGCGCCGACCTCAAAAAATCATGCGCTGACCCCCAGAAGTCACGGGTAAGCGCATAAATCTGAGAACTCAAAATTGCCATTCTATGCGTCGACGCATAGACTCCAGAGGTCGACGCATGACTCTGTTTTTTGCACTGTTTCACTTAACTTCGTTTCTGTTATTTCCATTTATTTCTTTTGGTCATATTTTTTTATATAAATAGTTTTGGGTCTTCATTTTTCATATAGAACAAGAAACGTGAAAAATATATGTCAGTTCTCTCTTCATCTTCATCTTCTTCATTGTGTAAACAAACAATCACACATAATCATTTTTGTTTGTGTCGCCCATTGATCGAAGTGATAACGTTCAGAATTTAGGAAGTGTGATCTTCATCTTCTGGGTTGAGAGATTGGCAGGTGTTTCTTGAATCAAACCAGTTGGGTTTGTCCTCCAAGAGTCGAGGAGATTTTAGGGGGTTTTTGTACAAACTGTTCTTTCTACAGGGATTCAGCTGGGCGAAGGTAACCGAAAATTGGCGCAACTGTTTCGGTTTAGTAGCTGTAATCAGAGGATCGTAGAAGAAGGTTTGGGTTCGAATTCTTGGAAGATTTCAATTGACCGAGTGAAGGTAACTGAAGAACAGAGTTTTCTTTCGGTTTAGTAGCGTGGGACGGTAATTGAATCATCCATATTCGGAGAACTTGATTCATCTTGAATCAAGGGAAGAGAAAATTCTGCATCAAAGATCGAAGACGTTTGGGGTTTGAATGTTCATAGTTTTCTCTTGTAATAAACATTGCAACAACTATATATATATATATATATCTCAATTCCTTTTGCGGAATTGGGGGCAGACTCTTTCTTTCCCTTAACTCTTTTACATTTCAGTATTGTTCGATTTTGTGACGTTGCAAACTATCGTAATTTCTGTCGTAGAATAATTGTACGCTGATAAACTATTTTTGTTAAATTGATACAATTCATTGAATTGTGTTTTGGAGCAGCTACACATTATTCTCCATAGAAATTCTGCACATAGTGTGTTTACGCACACTACGTGTTTGATAATTTGTTTCCAAGCAAAATTCGAACACATTTCTTTAAATTGCTTATCAATTAACCTCATTGAATCGGTATAAACACCAAGCAAGTGATAATTTGTTGTCTGCGTTTATACGTGTTATATTCAGAACTGAATTTTTCTCTTTCGTACTCATCCATAATATATTCGCGCATATCCGATCCTTTCGGTAGAAGGTTCGTTGTAGACGTTCTATCCAGTGGTAGCTTCCGTTAAACAAAAATTTTAAAACAGAATTTTGTAGTCCATGTGCGTGTAAAACTCAAGGGATCTATTCAACCCCCCTTCTAGATCCATAGCCATCATCTAACAGTTTACTGAAGAGGAAACGGGTCAGTATGATTATCTCGAAAGGCAATGCAGATTTTTTTCTTATACAAGAGTCTAAGTTACAGTTTTTAACGGAGGAGATTGCTAGAAGTTTTTAGAATGGTGGTGACGTTGGGTGGTCCTATTCAGGTGCTAATGGATCTTCTGGGGGTCTCATTATTCTGTGGAAACTTAACATAGAGGTGCAGTGCAGCTTTATAGGGGTTGGGTTCATTGGGGTGAAGGTGATGTGGAGACAACGAGTTTATTATATAATTAACGTGTATTCGTCGTGTGATTTGAGGCTGAAGAGGAAGATGTGGAAAGAATTAGTTGAATTAAAATCTAGATTTATTGATGGCGAGTGGTGTTTCGGAGGTGATTTTAATGCTATTTCCAACTGGGGAGAGCGGAAAGGTAGATCGGGGAATAGTAGGTCCGTCGAAATGAGGGAGTTCTTGGAATTTATTTCCGAATGTGAATTGATTGATGTTCCTTGTAAGGGGAAGAAATTCTCGTGGATTAGTGGCGATGGGTTATCGATGAGTAGAATAGACCGCTTCCTTATTTCCGAAGGGGCGATTCTAAATTGGGGTGTGGTGAGTCAATTGATCGGCTTGAGGGACATTTCGGACCATAGTCCGATTTGGTTGTTGGTGGATTCTTCCGACTGGGGACCGAAACCGTTTAGGGTGAACAACGAATGGTTTAATGATAAAAATTTCATTCCTTTCGTCGAGAAAGAATGGAAGGGTCTAGTTGTTCATGGAAGGAGTGATTTTGTTCTTAAAGAGAAGCTCCGTCTTCTTAAAGGTAGCCTACGTAGGTGGAATGTCTAAGTGTTTGGTAAATACGATTTGGAAGTAGATAAGGGCATGAAGGGGATAAACGAAGGGGACGATTCTCTAGCTTATTGTGATGTTTCGCATGTGGATTCTATCAATGGTATCCGTAAGGAGGCGACTAGTCAGTTTTGGACGAACTTGAGAATTAAGGAAAATATGTTAATTCAAAAGGCTAGATTGAAGTGGTTAAATGATGGAGATGAGAATAGTAGTTTTTTCCATAGCGTCTTGAAAGAGAGGAGAAGACGTAACTACTTGGGGTCCATTATAACGGAAGATGGTTTAGTGGACATGGTTAATGAGGTGAAGAAGGAAGTGTTTGATCACTTTTCGGGGAAGTTTTCGGATCCGGAGATTAATAGACCCACCCTTGATGGTGTCCATTTCAAATCTATCTCTCTCGCAGAGAAAGCTTTGTTGGAAGCCCCTTTTTTTTAGGAGGAGATAAAGGTTGCGATTTGGAGTTGTGGCGGAACTAAGAGTCCAGGGCCAGATGGATACTCTTTCATTTTTATCAAGAAATACTGGTCTTTCTTAAAAGTTGTTTTCTTTCGTTTTTTCTCGGATTTTCACCTTGGGACAGCTTTATCCAAATCCATTGTCTCCTCTTTTTTGACTTTGATCCCAAAATGTGATAACCCGTTAGGTCTCGATGATTATAGGTTGATATGCCTTGTGGGTTGTCTTTACAAGGCTTTGGCTAAGCTTTTATCTTCTAGATTGAAGCAGGTTCTGAGTTCCATTATTTCTCCTTGCCAAACTGCTTTCGTTCTGGGTCGTCAAATACTTGATGGGGTCTTAGTGGCCAATGAGTTAGTAGATTATGCTATCAAGGAGAAGAAACAATGCACCCTCTTTAAAGTGGATTTTGAAAAGGCATACGATAAAGTCTCTTGGGGTTTCTTGAGATATATGTTGAGAAGAATGGGGTTTGGCAAAATTTGGATGGGTTGGATGGAAAAACTGATTTTTTCTAGTAAGATGTCCGTGTTGGTTAATGGTAGTCCTACAAAGGAGTTTGAGGTGGGGAGAGGTCTAAGGCAAGGAGATCCATTATCCCATTTTTTATTTGTTTTGGTGGCCGAGGGATTGTCGGGGCTGATCCGGAATTCGGTTGTGTTGGGTGATTATGTCGGTTTCAACATAAATCGAAAGTGCTTTGTGGACGTTTTACAATATGCGGACGATACTTTAACGGTTGATGATGGGGGATGGAGACATTTGTAGGCTATAAAGGCGGTGCTTAGAGCTTTTGAATTAGTCTCGGGCCTTGGAATTATTTTTCACAAAAGTAAACTTATCGGTATAAATGTTAGCGACAATTTCCTCGAGGCCGCGGCTTACTTCCTTTCTTGTAAAAGAGAATCTCATCAATTCTCTTTTCTTGGCATCCTGATTGGTTCTAATCCTAGGAGGATTGCATCGTGGAAGACTTTGCTTTTTAAATTTGGTAAAAGACTTTCCTCTTGGCAGGGTCGGTTTTTGTCGTTTGGAGGTCGAATCACGCTTATTAAATCTGTCCTTAGCAGTTTGTCTATTTTCCATCTCTCATTTTTCAAAGCCCCGGTCTATATTTGGAAGCAGATGATGATAATTCAAGGTAGATTTCTCTGGGGTAGTTCGATTCATAAGCGTAGAATTCATTGGATGAAGTGGAATGAGCTTTGTTTGCCTCTCATCAAAGGTGGATTAAATTTGAAGAGAATGGATGTGTTTAACGAGGCTCTCCTTCAGAAATGGAGGTGGAGAATTATTATCGGTTCTGATGACTTGTGGTTTCAAATTCTTAAGGCTAGATATGGTGATATTAGGTTGTTGATGTGGGGTGGCAAGTCAGAAGTGAGTTCTGGGCTGTATTGTTCTCCCTGGTTCTCAGATCTTCTATCTATCATAAAAAACATCCAGGATGATTTTCTGGTGAATAACTGTATTGTGATGTTGGGTAATGGTTTTGGATCGGACTTCTGGAATTCTAACTGGACCGGAAGTGGACTGCTTTCGCGTCTGTTCTCGGAAGAGTTCGCGGCTTCGAGGCTCCATAACGTTTCGGTTGCGGCGATGAGAGGGTGGATGGAGGGACAATGAAGATGGGGGGATCTGGGAATTCAGGCCCAGAATTTGGGTAATTTTCAACAAGTTTCTCGGGAGACAGTTGGCAATTCTCAGGATGTTGCTGTCTCTGGTTTGTACACGTTGGGTACTGTTGACGCTGAAGAATCTGCTCCTGGTGCGCTAGCTGCTGGCATAGGAGTTGATTTGGGCAGTGGTTCTGTTACTGCTATGGCTTCTGAACCTAATTGTTTTCTGGACGCGGGTTTGGAGGACTTTGGTCCTGTTGTTCCTTTTTATGCAGGTACAGTGGCTGGAAATTCGGCAGAGAATATTGATATCAGGAACTTCTTGCTTCGGTTTCATCCGAAGGGTGATACGAAGGACTCGGTTTCGTGGCTGCTGGAGGGTGACGGAGTTTTTTCGGTCAGGTCTTACTATGCTCTAGCTTCTTCTCTTTCCACGCCGTTGGGCCCTTTAAATCGGTGTGATTCGGCTTTGGAGTTAGTGTGGAAAGCGTTGGTCCCTTTGAATATCAGAGCTTTCGGTTGGCGGTGTTTCATGAACAAATTACCAACGAAGGTATCTCTATTTAATAGAGGTATTATTAGTGATTTTAACGATACGGTTTGTTCTTTCTGCTCTTTGGTTCCCGAAACCTTAGAACATGTGCTGTTAAAGTGATCGATCGCTACATTGGTGTAGAAGGATATCTCAAGTTGGATTGGTGGTTCTATTGATGTGGATCTTGATTTTAAGAGCATTTTTATGCAATGGTTCATTTTTTGCAAATCGAAATTCTTCTTGAGAGGAAAAGAAAGTAGTATTTGGTTGGCGGTTTGTAGGAGTATTTGGTTGGTTAGGAACGACATTATTTTCAGCAACGAGTCTTTGAATATTTTGGATATTGTTTGAAAGGTCAAACTTTCTTTATGGAGATGGTCCTTTGTGGGAGAAATTACTCACCCCAACTGCAGTTTATACGAGTTCGACAAGGACCCCTTGTTTTATTTGTCTTAAGTGTATTTGGTTTGTAATCTCTTTTTCGCTTTGGCGGACCTTTTGTCTCGGCCGCTGTTTTTTTGTATTCAGGTGGAGTACCCTTTGTATTCAATTTCTATATATCATTTGCTTACAAAAAAAAAGAAGTAGAAATTAAAATAAAAATATAAGTGCGGATAATTCCCATCCTACAAGCCGATTTTGTAGGGGTGAGTTAGACCTAACTACACAAGAGAATATAAATAGGTTAGTGAAAATATTACTAATTGTATAATTTAATGATCTAGTTAAAGAATAAGAAGTAAAATAAAAATATTATATGGTAGACAATATTATTATTATTTATTAAGAAGATAAGATTTTGAAATTGAAAGAATGACAAAATACTTTTTTGAATATAAAATAAAAGAGAATTTCTTATTACACCCCAAAGGTTTCTTAGGCATCACGCAAATATCCGTTCTTGCCCCCAGTTTTCGGATATGCACATCCGGACGCACCATATTTTTTAAAAACGTTGATTTGTTCCGAATGTGCATATCAAGAATAATTCTTGATCTGCAGATCAGGAAAAATAGCAGAACTTGATTGTTTGAAATGTGAAAAGCTAAAGAATGAGGGGGGAGAAGCTCTGGCGCGAAGTTATAAGAAATGGTTCCGGATTTGCACATCAAGAATTATTCCTGATATGCACATCCGGAATAAATCAACGTTTTTAAAAATAATGGTGTTTCTGGATGTGCATATCCAGAAGCAGATGATAAAAAAGAAATTTCGCGTGGTGCCTAAAAAACTTATAGGGTGTATTAAGAAATTCTCAAATTAAATTAGATTTTTACAAGGCGAAGTTAAAAAATTAAAATGAATATAAAAATGTTTGTCACTAAAATTTGCGACCAAGAAATTAGATATGAAATTTCGTCACTAAAAATTGTCTTTATCATCCTAAAAATTACAGTGGAGAGTTGTTTTAATTATAAACCGACAAACTATTTAAGAAAACTTGCACATGCATATGCATACCTTTCATTGCATTTATATGCCAGCTTTGATTTACTATATACAGACAAGTAATGCACTTGTGGTGGAAAATCGTTTACCCAAAGAAAAAATAGCTTTAATCACACAAATAGTCAATATTTAAAATAATTATTATGCAAAAATAACATTGGACATATGTGCGTACTCTACTCTTGACGGTGGTGAAAGGTTGGGAAAAATGGCACAAATAGAGATTAAGCCAACGTTGGTGAAGAATTCATCCATCAACAATTGTGAAAAATCAGGTCGCCGTGTTGCCTTTGAAATTCCCTCCAACAACAATTATCAAAGCCATTCCCCTGACCACAACCATAATATTCAAACCTCCGTCGACGATTTTGATACAAGACATTATCATCCATGTTGTTTGGCATGTTGTGCATGGTCATGTCTCGTTGTGTTCATCTGCATCGTCATTTTTCTCATTTTCGGGATATCATACTTGGCTTTTCTCAAATCAGGAATGCCAAAAGTCAATGTTAGAACATTCAACATCAACAAGTTTCAAGTTAATTATAACTCACACAAAATGGATGCAACCATAAATTTAGGTTTAAGATTCTCAAATAAGAATGAAGAGTTCAAACTTTTGTATGGTCCTCTTTTTGTGGATGTCATTAGTAATGATGTTCTATTAGGTAACACCAAACTTAAAGGCTTCTCTCAAATGCCTCGAAATGATACGGATTTGGATATGACAATGACGTCGAATCACGAAGTTGTTAACACTGATGCTGCAGATGATTTAAAATCGGACATTAGTGCATATGAAACGGTGTTTAATGTATATATTAGTGGAAAAATTGGTGTGCAAATTGGTGGTTTGCATATGACCAATGTACCTTTTTTATCAACTTGTGGACAAATAAAAAAGATGGATGTGGATTATGGAAGAAAGCCTGAATGCGATATCAAGATGTTTTCGTTTAGGTAAAATTATGAATTATTTATATCACTTTTTTTTAAATATTAATATCTAATTTTACGATCGAAGCACATAAGTCTTCACCACTAAGTTAACCTCTTAGAGTTTAATCATGCGTATTATTTAGTTATACATTTTAATAGACATGTGAATGTTAAACTTTTCTAAATGTTGTTGTGTATCATTTAAGAAATACTAATGTTTTTTCTAAATTTTGTTGTGTATCGTTTGTTTCAGACCTTCAACAAATTGACATCATCAATTATGAGAAGCAAAATGCACGACTACGATGTTTAAACACTTCTTGTGTTGATTGATAAGTTAATTATTCATAGGATGTTACAGTTATACAAATTGTAGTAAAGTGTTTATTGGTCATTAGAGACATGTACATCATTGAAGTATTTCAACTTTAGATAAAGTTTTTTTGTATTCTCCTTTGTGCATATGTATACATGTTCTAATTATATAGTCGTCAATATTACAATCATATAATAAAAGAATCTACAATGTTCAATAAGATAAAAGATATCAAGGATGTCAAAATTTTGAACCTAAAAAAAATATCATTTTCCTTAATGATCCATATAAGTTATACTATCTATCTTAATGGGTTATAGTATATCTCGTACTTGTGGGGCCCAGCCATTTCACATAGCCAACATTTATTTGACAAAATTGGAGGTTGGTTATGAAGAAGAGTAAAATAGTGCAAATGACACTTGGTGTTTTGTATGAAAGGCAAAGAACAAGTGTCTTCATGCATGTAAGGCTCTTTTGGCTTGTTTCTCCTATAAATAGGACCAAAAGCAAGCATTCAAATCACACAGCCACAAGAGAAACAAGAAGCAAGAGAAATAGAGTTTTGCTCAAGAGAGAAAATTGTTTCTTAGAGAGTTTTTTCCTTGTGAGAGAAATAGTGAACCAATTTGTGAGAGTGTTCCTTACAAATTGAGAGATACTTTGTAGAGAGTTCCACCTAAGGGTGAAGTTGTTGTATTCTCATTATCATTATAGTAGATGTTTAAGAGGCCTAAGGGTCCCGTGGTTTTTCCCTTTCTCACATTGAGAAGGTTTTCCACGCTAAAATCTTTTTGTGTCATTTTGCTTAATTTTTCACGTTTCCGCTAGTGCCTATTTTTGAGTTCACGGAGGAGGGAAATTATGGAGGTCAATTTTTCCCAACAGTGGTATCAGAGCTAGGCTCTGTGATATTACGTTGTTGTACTCATAATAAAGTTCTTAGTATGCTCTGTGGTTGCAACATTGTTTGATCTTCCACATCAGAAAAGAACTATTATTGTTGAAATTGAATCGTTGTATTACGAAGGTGTGTCTTGGTAAGTTCTGGCTAAGGAAAGACTTGGTATTTAAGCGTGTCAATATTGACCCACCTCTCTTTCCTGGGAACTTCCTAGTTGCTCCATTCACAAACTACGGTGATTTTTCAGTGTACGACATTTTTAAAATCTCCTAGTTGAAGGAACTACTTTCCCGTGTTCTCAAAATTGATGGTTCTATCAGTTATGAAGGAGATATGTTCAAACTGACCGCTGATAATTATACCTATTGGAAGCTGATGATGGAAGACCACCTATATTGCAAAGATTTGCATGAGCCAATCTCTCAAAAGGACAAGCCAACAGAGAAGAAAGATAAGGAGTGGGAGCTCCAAAATCGGAAGGCAGTTGCCATGATCAGAAAATACATAGATAAGAGTATATTCGAGCATGTGTCAACTTATACAAATGCGTATGATTTGTGGACCAAACTTGAATCCTTGATTCAAAAGAAGACACCGAGAAATAAAGCACACCTTGTCAGACGACTGGTGAAATTGGAGTACTCAGATGGCCAAAATATGATCGAGCACTTGAATACCTTCAAAGGTATCGTGAATCAGCTGACGAAAGCTGACATGAAGATATATGATGAGTTGCAAACTCTTCAGCTCCTAAGTTCTCTACCTGGGAGTTGGGACACTTTAGTTGTCACTCTTAGTAACTCTGCTCCAGACGGAAAGCTTGTCTTGGATTCTGTCACAGATTCCTTGCTAAATGAAGAATCAAGACGGAGGGAAAGAGGCTTCAACAACCAGTTCGAAGCCAACATTGTTGATAACAGAGGAAGGAGTAAGAATCATGAAAGAGGAGGTCGTGGGAGATCACAAGCTAGATCCAAGTCTCGCACAAGAGTAAGCTGTTATTATTGTGGCAAACCTGGTCATAGAAGACCTGAGTGCAGATTCTTGAAGAGAGATCAACAGGCTGGAAAAGTCCATCCAGATTTGATAAACCCAAAGAAGAATAAGGAAGAAGGAGCCACAACTGCAGTAGCCTCGAACAATGAGAATATTTTCCTTTTTGGAGACGACAATTATCTAAATGTTGCATTCGATAATTGCACTTGGATAATTGACACCGGAGCATCTTTCCACGTTACACCTCATGAAGAATTATTCTCATCATACCAAAGAGGAGATTTTGGTACGGTGAAGATGGGAAACCACATCACAAGCAAGATTGTTGGTATTGGTGAAGTGACCATGATCACAGAGAATGGAAATAAGCTTGTGTTGAAGGAAGTAGGACATGTATCAGAAATGCGTCTAAACCTTATATCAGCAGGAAAGTTGGATGACCTAGGGATGATAAACCAGTTAGGCGATGGTAGATGGAAGCTTAGCAAAGGGAGCATGACACTTACTCATGGCAAAAAGGAAGGCTCCCTGTACATCATGCAGGGAAAGATAAACAAGGGAGAGACTAATGTTTCTCAAGACGCAACCAAAGAATTGTGGCATAAACGACTTGGCCACATGAGCGATAAAGGCTTCGAGATTCTTGCTAAAGATCATCTTTCAAATATCAAGGGACAACCACTTGAATCATGTGAAGACTGTCTAGCAGGCAAACAACACAGAGTATCTTTTCAAAGATCAGATGATGCAAGAAGACGAAAGAAAATCCTAGATCTTGTTCACTCAGATGTCTGCTCCACGTCTGAAAGGTCTCTTGGTGGCACACAATACTTTGTTACCTTCATTGACGATCACTCTAGAAAGGTGTGGGTGTATCCATTGAAGAAGAAAGATCAAGTTCTACAAGCTTTCAAGGAGTTTCACGCCTCTGTAGAACGAGCATCTGGAAGAAAGTTGAAATGCTTAAGAAGTGACAATGGAGGTGAATACCTAGGTCCATTTGAAGCATATTGTAAAGCTCATGGGATAAGACATGAAAGGACGCCTCCGAAGACTCCCCAAATGAATGGAGTAGCTGAAAGAATGAACAGAACGATTGCAGATAAAGTCAGAAGCATGCTTTCTCATGAAAAACTTCCCAAATCATTTTGGGGTGAAGCAGTGAGAACTGCCATTGATTTGATAAACTTGTCTCCTTCAAGACCGTTAAATGGAGAGATACCGGATGAAGTATGGTATGGAAAGAAAGCCTCTTACGGTCAATTGAAAGTATTCGAGTGTAAGGCATTTGCCCATATTCCTAAAGATGAAAGAGCAAAACTCGATGCTAAGACGAAGGAGTGCATATACCTTGGTTCTCCAAGAGATGAACTTGGCTTCAGACTATGGGATCCTGCAAACAAGAGGATTGTTCGAAGCAGAGATATGGTATTTTATGAAGATCAAATAATCCATGATATTCAATCTAAGAAGTCAAAGACCATTGTGGTACAAAACCTGATCAGGCAATAGAACCCGATCATATAGAGCTACCTGACCAGATAAAACAAGGTCAGGAAATACAGGGAGAGCAAATAATAGATGTTGATCAGAGGGATCAAGAACCTCAAGAGAGAAGATCTGTGCGAGTAAGACAACCATCAAAAAGATATTCCCCATATGAGTATGTCACTCTCACTGATGAAGGAGAACCTCAAAGCTTCATGGAAGCCATTGAGACGGTTGACAAGGACAAATGGATGCAAGCCATGCAAGAAGAATTACAATCACTGAAGGAGAACCAGATGTATGACTTGGTGAAATTACCAAAGGGAAGAAGGGCTTTGAAAAACAAGTGGGTGTTCAAACTCAAGTCTGAAGAGAATAACCCAAACCCCAGATACAAAGCAAGAATTGTTGTGAAGGGGTGCCATCAAAAGAAAGGCATAGACTTTGAAGAGATATTCTCACCAGTAGTGAAGATGACATTGATAAGAGCAATCCTTGGTATAGCTGCAATGCTAGACTTAGAGATAGAGCAACTTGATGTTAAAATAGCATTCTTACACGGAGACTTAAAGGAAGAAATCTACATGGAACAACCTGAAGGGTTTGCAGAACCAGGCAAAGAACACCTTGTGTGTTGCTTGAAGAAAAGTTTATATGGGTTGAAGCAAGCTCCAAGGCAATGGTACAAGAAGTTTGAACTCTTCATGACCCAAATAAATTTAAAAAGACATCTACAGACCACTGTGTGTTTATGAAGAAATATGATAATGGTGAATCCATCATACTTTTGTTGTATGTTGATGATATGCTCATTGTTGGGAAAGACAGGACAAAGATAGCTGCTCTAAAGAAGGCATTGAGCAAGTCTTTCGCCATGAAAGATTTAGGAGCGGTAAAGAAAATTCTTGGAATGAAGATCGTTCGAGATCGTCCCAAAAGAATATTGTGGATGTCACAAGAAGATTATATCAAGAAAGTCCTTGGGAGGTTTAACATGCATAATGCTAAACCTGTGCATGTCCCACTACCTGGTCATCTGAAACTCAGTAAGACACAATGTCCAAGCAATGAAGAAGAAAAAGAAGAAATGAGCAAAGTTCCATATTCTTCAGCTGTGGGTAGCCTTATGTACGCAACAGTTTGCACAAGACCTGGCATTGCTTATGCTGTAGGAGTGGTGAGTTGATTCTTGTCGAATCCAGGAAAGGAGCATTGGAATGTTGTGAAATGGATACTGAGGTATCTAAGAGGAACTGCCAAACAGTGTTTGTGCTTTGGCAATGAAAAGCAATTACTCATTGGGTATGTAGATGCAGACATGGCAGGGGATGTAGATTCAAGAAAATCTATTTTCGGGTATTTGATTACTTTTGCAAGGGGAGCTGTCTCATGGCAATCACGATTACAAAAGTGCATTGCTTTGAGTACCACAGAAGCTGAATACATCACAATCACTGAAGGTTATAAAGAGATCATGTGGATGAAGAAGTTCATGCAAGAGTTAGGTCAGAATCAAGAAACTTATGTTCTTTATTGCGACAATCAGAGCGCAATCCATCTCAGCAAGAACTCGACATACCATTCAAGGTCAAAACACATTGGCGTAAGGTATCACTGGATTTGTGATGTGTTGGAGAGTAAATTGTTGAAAGTAGATTAAGTTCACACCAATGAGAATGAGGCAGACATAATGACAAAACCTCTTCCAAAAGAGAAGATATAGTTCTGCAAACAAGTTGCTGGATTAGCAGCAACTCCAAACTAATCAAGATCATTCCCCTATGGCTGGAGGGGGAGAAATGTGGGATCCAGCCATTTCACATAGCCAACATATATTTGGCAAAATTGGAGGTTGGTTATGATGAAGAGTAAAATAGTGCAAATGACACTTGGTATTTTGCATGAAAGGCAAAGAACAAGTGTCTTCATGCATGTAAGGCTCTTTTGGCTTGCTTTTCCTATAAATAGGACCAAAAGCAAGCATTCAAATCACACAACCACAAGAGAAACAAAAAGCAAGAGAAATAGAGCTTTGCTCAAGAGAGAAAATTGTTTCTTAGAGAGTTTTTTCCTTGTGAGAGAAATAGTGAGCCAATTTGTGAGAGTGTTTCTTACAAATTGAGAGATACTTTGTAGAGAGTTCCACCTAAGGGTGAAGTTGTTGTATTCTCATTATCATTATAGTGGATGTTTAAGAGGCCTAAGGGTCCCGTGGTTTTTCCCTTTCTCACATTGTGAAGGTTTTCCACGCTAAAATCTTTTTGTGTCATTTTGCTTAATTTTTCACGTTTCCGCTAGTGCCTATTTTTGAGTTCACGGAAGAGGGAAATTATGGAGGTCAATTTTTCCCAACAGTACTCTCATTAATAAAATATTAACTTGCAAAAAAACACCAAATCTAGTATACTTTAAATTATCTAAATATATGTGATAGTGTAAGACATAATACAAGTAAGAAGTATTTATAAATTTGATTTGATAAATAAGTAATAAAAAATATTGTTTATATTCAATTAAAAAATTGACAATACTTTTATTTGAATACAAATAAATATACATAACAATTTATTTTTAAAACTACACACAGTTCACAATTAAAATTAAACATACTTTTGTTTTGTTATTCAAAAAATCCTTCTAAACTTTAACCTAAGTGTGTTTTTAAAAAAACAGGTCGTGAGTTCTTTTAGAGCTCGGGAGGGAGAATTTTGGGTCTGAAGGTGTTCTCTTGGGTATGTGAGGAGGAGCTTCTAGAGTCTTTATTTGGTATCCTTGTTGGAATTGTGATATTTGATAAGGAGGATGTTTGGGATTGGAACCCAAACCTGGCATATGACTTTTTGATGAAAACTGTTACAATTATCTTAGGTCTTTGGTCGGTCCGCTAGAGAATAGGTTTGATGTGGTCCTTTGGGGGTTTTCTAGGATTTAGAAGAGTTTAGCTCCTTCTAAAGTGGTTGTGTTAATGTTGCCGACTAGATATAATCTTCTTAGGTGTAAGGTTGTGTTAAGTGGTGGTGGTGTGAGGTGTTGGGTGTGTGGCGGGCATAAGGAGTATGCAGACCATGTTTTTATGTCATGCGAGGTTGCTTCTGCCGTTTGGCATATGGTGTTTAGGTGAGTGAGGCAGCTAGGACCTTTGCCTAAGTCAATCTTAGGGGTATTTAAGTGGTTTTTGGGTTTATGGGAGAAGAAGATAGTGTCTATATGTCTAGTCTTGGTCTGATAGTCTGTGATCTATAGTATATGGGATATGCGAAATAATTTTATTTTTAGACATATTCACTTGACGGTTAGTCATTGGGTGTCTTTAGTTATTAGTTTGATGTGGAAGTGGGTGAAGGTGTGAGAAAAACACAAGAAATGGGGGTTTGAATTGGGTTTTCAAAATGAAAGCTTTTTGTGAAACTCAAACAAAGATCACAAATAGACGAACAATAGAGAAAGACACACGATATATCCTGGTTCACTTGAAAACTATCAAGTTAATTCATTCCACCCACCAAGGTGATTGCACCTTATACACAAGGACTTAATCCACTATAACCAAACTGATTACAACTGCACTAGCAACTGCTGGTGACTAACAATACATAAACTAACTGTCTCTTCTTAAGGATTCTTACCCAACTGGTCCCTTAAGGAATTCAAACAACTGTTTGATCAAATAAAATGTTTACAATGAAATGCTTCTTACATAAGCTGATATAAACACTATTTCTAACTCAATCTAACTTAGAGCGAATTTATACAGTAAGAACAATCTTCTTCTTTGTATTGTGGTGCTTTACTGTTCACTCATAGATTTTTCTATTCCTTGAGTTCTTTCTCGTATGAATCAATGATCATGTATATCTCTTTTTTTTCACACTTAGTGTCACAGACATCATCACTTACAGATTCTTTGAATGATCAAGTCTTTATATAGCCAGAAAAAGATTCGTTAAAAGGTAGATCGGGAATATCCATAAAATTACTGGCGACTTGAAATAATATCGTTGTGCTGGGATGAAAATCGTACACTGAAATTGTCCTTTGTACCACCAAATCAGTGTAGTGGAATGGTAGTGGAAAAGAACGTGTTTGATTTGTACTATGTACTATTTTCCCTCGCAAACGTTTCATCTTCTTCTATTCATCAGAGGCTTCTGAATTGATATGATTGAAGCATGATCAGAAGAATGAATCACTGGGTCTTCAGAGTCTTGAGTCTTCAGAGTCTTCAGAACTTGTTCAGCAGAACCTTGTCTTCAGAGTCTCCAGCACTCCTTCTTCAAAACCCTTGGTTATCAGAAACATAAGTCTTCAGAGTCTTCAGAACTTGTTCAGCAGAACCTTGTCTTCAGAGTCTTCATAACTTGGTCTTCCGAAACTTAAGTCTTCAGAGTCTTCAGAATGTTGTTCATCAGAACCTTGTCTTCAGAGTCATTAGCACTTAGTCTTTAGAAGATAAGTATCAGAGTTAAATCAGAGCGAGAATCCAAGAGAACATTGCAGCAGCAACATATTGTCTTCTTAGAGTCTTTCTGAAGCATATTAGATCAGAAACAATCTTGCTTTGTTGACGCAAAAGCGACTTTTGAGAATTTGAGAGTGATGTTTCACATGATCTCTACCATGGTCAGAATTATCTTTATCAGCGTTAGAATTATCTTTATCAGCGTCAGAATTATCTTTATTAGCGTCAGAATTATCTTTATCAGCGCCAGAATTATCTTTATCAGCGTCAGCACCTGTTTGTCAATACTTAAGAAGACAAACGTTAGAGTATCAAAATTGTTCTCACACAAATACAACTTTGTTATTATCAAAACAAAGAGATATCTTGCAGAATCAAATCTTGTTCTAACGATCTCCACCTTTTTGATAATGACAAAACAATGTATTTTGATAACACAATTTTGTACGAAGATAATAAGAATTGACTCGAGTAAGTTCAAAGTAAACTTCCCTTTATCAAGCTCCCCCTGAATATAAGACTTAACAAAATCTTATTAGATTTGGGATACAGAGCCTGATTACAAAGATCAAGATCCATAATATCAGAGCTTGATTATAGTGATGATGCATTCTGATAACAGAGCTTGATTAAATAAATCAGAGCCTGATTGATATCAGAGTCATTTTGCCAATAAAAACATTTTGCCTAAAAAATCATTCTAAAAGATATGCAATTTAAAGTGTTAGAATGTTAGAGCTGAGATTCGAGACAAGATATCTATCAAAATAACTTTCCATGTTAATACTCCCCCTTTTTGTCATAATCAAAAAGGGTAATCAATGAATAACTTAAGTATTTTGATTTGAGAGAATTTAGATAAGTCAAATTTAGTATTTCTTCTCCTTTTATGGCAATCAATGGAATGCAGTAAGATAAGATAAATGCAAAAAGGAAAAATCTTCATTGATGAAAAGAAAAATGCCAGGGGCGCAGTGTAGGACATAACACAAAATAGGAAAACAACCAAACAACACAGACAACGGACAGAAAACAACAATGATGAAATAAAAGAAAGACCAAGCAACAAACAACCAAGAGACTAACAAAAGCATCCGCCAACCAACTATCTCATTCCCTGATGATGGTTTCAGAATAGTGCATGGGAGAACACCATTCAGTATCAAGTTTCTCATTCATTCCGATTTGTTTTAAGTGAACGACAACTCCTTGAAGATCAAGAATATGAGAAATAACTCTACTGTAAGGAATTTGAAACGATAACTCCACTCTCGATGAAAGAATTTCTCCTTTCAAGAAGTTGAATATGGATTGAGGCAGATTAATCTTAATCTTGAAGATTAAAAAGAAAATGAAGAGCTTATCCATTGCAGAGAGCCTTCCTGTTCGCTTTTCCCTGGGTCTAAGATTTGTTCCCATGATTTGGTACCAGATTTTAACCTCAGGGGTGAGAGAAGAGGGATTGTCAGCAGGTCCTTCTTGAAGATAGATGATGTGAATGTGTTTAGCAAACCAGTTGTTTCCTCTGTAGTATTCAACACATTCACCATCTTCTTTACACTCAATAGCTTGAGAGATTATTATGGAGTTAACATGATGGGAAAACCAGACACAGTAGACATAATGCAACAAGTATCAGACTCATACGCAAGGTTGCGAGCATTTGCCCAAAATTCTTTTACAAGAATTGGATAGATAGGTCCATTAAAAATTTCAAGATATTTATCCCAGTTTTGGTAGATGATGTCTGAGAGAATATTGGTATGACCATTGTCAACAAGATCGTTGAGATCAATAGAGTATTCTTTCAAGAGATCTAAGTCAGAGATTTCTCCCTTAATGGTTTTAGAAGACATAGTGAAATAAGAAGGATAAGAATGAAAATTAAGTTTAGAAACGGATGAATAGATGTGAGGAGAAGTGTGGTATATAAAGAGAACAAAGAGTGATAACAATAAATAGCAATAAAGACTAGATGAATTGAAGTGAGGAATTCATCATTTCCAATACAAGGGATACAAACAAGAACAAAGAATGATAAAGGAGTGTATCCGTCTCCAAAAGATCACATATCAGTATACGTTATTCATATTATGACATCAGTCAATAAATACAAATAAATGTATACTCGAAAGAGAGATAGGGCAGAATCTGACAAAGAATAAAGGAAGGAGGACAAGTGTTTGGTTCCAAGAAATCTTTGTCTTACATACAACTTTATGAATGCATAATAAAGGAGGAAGACGTAAAGATTTAGATAGTTATCAAGTAAATTTTCAAATCCAATGTGTTAAACATGATTATGAAGATATTAAGGAGTAATAGGAAATAATTACTTGAAACCTAGTCTTACGAAATCACAACTCTCGAGGAGTCTCTTCAATAGTAGTTATGATTTGATTTTGAACACGTGTCACAAATAATCATAGCCGTTTATTTTTAAGAGAGCTCGTTTGATGTTCCCAACGTCAAGAATACCAAGAGGTATTTGACTAGATTAGTTTCTGATTGGGACGTCTTTTAACTTGTAGAAGTATCATTAATCAGAAAGTCATAATAAAAAATAACACACTTTGTTTAACATCAGAATCTTATATCAGACATTCTGGTATCCTGACACATTAATATATCATCTTCTCATTCTAGACATGGTTTAATAAATAGGTTTTCTAGAATGAATACGAATGTATCTTCAGCAAGGGGTTTAGTGAAAATATCAGTCCATTGGTGATCTGTATCCACAAATTTTAACTGAAAAGTACCCTTCTGAACATAGTCACGTGAAAAATGATGTTTTATTTCAATATGTTTTGCCCTAGAATGTAGAATAGTATTCTTAGATAAACAAATGGAAGAAGTATTATCACAGAAGATAGGAATGTTACACTCGTGTATCTGATAATCATCAAGTTGATTCTTCATCCATAGTATCTGAGTAGTGCACAGAGATGCTGAGATGTATTCTGCTTCTGCAGTTGAGAGAGCAATTGTTGATTGTATTTTGCTTGCCCAGGAGACGAGGCTACTTCCCAGAAATTGACAGTTTCCAGAAGTACTTTTCCTTTCTAATCTGTCTCTAGCATAATCTGGATCATAGTAACCAGAAAGCTTGTACTCTGATGTTTTCTTATACATCAAGCCATGGTTAGTTATTCCTTTTAGATACCTTAGGATTCTCTTAACAACAGTTAAGTGAGTTTCCCTTAAATCTGATTGGAAACGAGCACAAAGACATACGCTGAACATAATATCTGGACGATAAGCTGTCAAATACAGAAGAGAGTCTATCATACCACGATAGAGCTTCTGCCAAACCTTTTTACTTACTTCTTCTTTCTCCAGAATGTATGTCGGATGCATAGGAGTCTTAGCAAGTTTACATTCTAACATATTGAATTTCTTCAGAAGTTCTTTTGCATACTTACTCTGATGAATGTACGTTCCTTCTGATTGTTGACCAATTTGAATTCTCAGAAAGAATCTGAGTTCTCCCATTAAACTCATTTCAAATTCAGCCTGCATTAACTTTGAAAATTCCTTGCACAAGGAAATATTAGCAGAACCAAGTATGATATCATCAACGTAGATTTGAACAATCAGAATGTCATTTTTAAAGATTTTACAAAAGAGTGTTGTATCTACATTTCCTCTGGTAAAGTTATTTTCCAAAAGAAAGTTACTTAGCCTTTCATACCAAGCTCTGGTAGGTTGTTTCAGACCATATAACGATTTTTTAAGTTTGAAAACAAAATATGGGTTTTCAGAACTCTCAAAACCAGGAGGTTGGTGCACATACACTTCTTCAGAAATATATCCATTTAAAAATGCACTCTTTACATCCATCTAATATAAAGTAATGTCATGATTCACAGCAAAAGAAATTAATATACGAATAGATTCTAACCTGGCAACTGGTGCAAAGGTTTCTATATAGTCTATCCCTTCTTGTTGACTATAACCTTGTGCAACCAGTCGTGCTTTGTTTATTACGACCTCACCTTTCTCGTCTAACTTGTTTCTGAATACCCATTTAGTTCTGATGACATGGACACCTTTGGGTTTCTGAACAAGATCCCAGACATCATTTCTGGTGAATTGATTTAGTTCTTCTTGCATGGCCAGAATTCAGTCATTCTCCTTAAGAGCTTCATCAACTGTTGTTGGTTCTATCAGAGACACCAAGCCCAGAAGAGTTTCTTCAGAATGTTTGAATGACGAACGAGTTCTGACTGGATCAGATTTATCTCATAGAATCAATTCTTCAGAATGAGAAGTCTTTAATCTATTCTTCTTCTAATGAGATGGATTATTTTTAGTTTCTGGTAAGGTTGTATCTGATTCACGAGAATCTGCATCTTTGTCTGCTTCTCTTGAATCTTCTTCTTTTTTTATTCTGATAAGGTGTTCTTCAGATCTGCAAACCTTTCAACTAGCTTTGAATTTTTAGGGTCAAGCTTATCATTGAATCTGACATGAATTGATTCCTTAACAATTCGTGTTTCTGTGTTATAGATTTTGTAGCCTTTAGAGCGTTCAGAGTATCCTAACAGTAAACACTTTTGAGCTTTGGAGTCAAACTTGCCAAGATTCTCTTTAGTGTTTAACATAAAACAAATACAGCCAAAAGGATGAAATATGAAATGTTGGGTTTTCTATTCTTCCATAATTCATAAGGAGTCTTACCCAGAATATGTCTTATTGAAATCCTATTCTGAATGTAACATGTTGTATTTAATGCCTCTGCTCAGAAGTTCTTAGCCATGTCAGTGTCTTAGATCATGGTACAAGTCATTTCTTGCAAAGTCCTATTCTTCCTTTCCACCACTCCATTTTGTTGTGGAGTTCTGGGACAGGAGAAATCATGGGAAATGCCATGGGAATCAAAAAGATTCTCAAAGTATTTGTTCTCAAATTCTCTGCCATGATCACTTCTGACTTTGACTATTTTACAATCCTTTTCTGTTTGCACTTGAGAGCAAAAGGTACAGAACACAGAATGAGACTCATCCTTATGTTTCAAGAATTTTACCCATGTCCAACGACTATAATCATCAAAGATTACTAATCCATACTTCTTTCCACTGATTGAGGAAGTTTTCACTAGTCCAAACAAGTCAATGTGTGGAAGTTCTAACGGTCTAGAGGTGGACACAACATTCTTTGCTTTAAAGGAAGTTTTAGAAAACTTTCCTTTCTGACATGCTTCACAAAGAGCATCTGAAGAATACTTCAGATTTGGCAAGCCTCTGACAAGTTCAAACTTATTTAGCTGAGAAATCCTCCTCGTGCTAATATGGCCTAAATGTTTATGCCATACCCATCGCTTTTCATTAACAGACATTAAGCATTTGACATTCTGTTCACGAAGATCAGAAAGTCTAATCTTATAAATGTTGTTTTTCCTCTTTCCGACAAAAAATAGGATTGGACCATCTTTCTTACTTACAGCCTTACAGGACTTTTAATTAAAGATGATATCATAACCATTGTCACTAAGTTGACTAATTGACAACAGGTTATGCATCAAACCATCGACTAAAAGAACATAAGTAATAGAAGGAAGGTTACCATTACCAACGATTCCAGAGCCAGTGATTTTTCCTTTCTGGTTTCCTCTGAAACCGACAAAGCCTCCAGGCTTAAGTTCCAGACTTTGGAACACATGCCTTCTTCCCATCACGTGTCATGAGCAACCACTGTCCAGGTACCATAACTGGTGTTTCAACTGAGCTGCTAAGGATATCTGCAACATGGATTATCTTGTCCTTAGGTACCCATTTTCTGGGTCCTCTCTTGTTAGCTTTCCCAGAGTGTTTCACAACTTTGGGCTTTTGTGCAACAGGATAATCAAGTGGGATTTGTGAATAATATTTAGCTTTAGAAACATATTTCTGTGTCGGTGGGGGTTCTTGTGCAAGCTCAGAGCAAACAATCTCAGTGCCAGAAGGTACAAAATGGTCATAAAGAGGTTTTGGTTTAACAATTTGACTTTTGTCAATTTCAGATGATTATGTACATCCCAAACCTTTCTTACCATTTTTTCTAACTCCATAGATCATGGAAGCTATTCTGCTTCTATCTATGCTTTTAGCTTGAAAATACTGAAATGCTCTATCATACTTGTTGATACAGCTTGTGTTAGAGACATTGGAGATTAATTCTTTTTCTAATTTAGCAACTTTGCTTTTCAGGGCATAATTAGTATTTTTAAAAGAAAAAATGTTTTCATTTAGAGAAGAATTATTCTGCTCAAGCTTATCTTTTTCCTCAGAAGCAATTACAAGTGATCTTTTAAGATCTTTGTATTTACTCTGAAGAGTTTGATACTTTTCCAGCATTTCAGAAAGACATGACTCTAATTCACATCGAGAGAGTTTAGATAATACCTCTGAGTCAGGGTCTGAGTCTGATTCTGGTTCTGATGATATTTTGCCTTCTAGTTCTCCAAAAACTTCATAATCAATTGTTACTACTAGCGTAACATTTAATTGTTCTTCATCAGAGTCTTCTTCTTTAGAATCAGAGTCGTCTCAAGTTGACATCAGTCCTTTCTTCGCTTTGGAGAAGTTCTTCTTAGGCTTATTGTCTTTCTTGAGCTTTGGACACTCGTTCTTGTAATGACCTAGCTCATTACACTCATAGCAGATAACTTCCTTTCCAGAGTTCTGCTTCTTCTGTCCAGATGATGACTCAGAGCGGCCTTTGTTTCGTCTTGATCCTCTGAAGTTTCCTTGCCTATGCTTTCAGAGTTTGTTGATCCTTCTGAATATTAGCGACAACTCATCTTCTGACTCTTCACCAGAATCTTCTGATTCTTCCTCAGCTTGATAAGTTTTTTCCTTTTCAGGTTTAGACTTAAGAGCGACAGATTTACTTCTCTTCTGAGGTTCATCTTCTTCCAGCTCTATCTCATGACTTCTTAAAGAACTAACTAGTTCTTCAAGAATTATGCTGTTAAAATCCTTGGATAGCTTTAGAGCTGTTACCATAGGTCTCCATTTCTTGAGAAGACTTCTGATGATCTTTTTAACATGATCAGCAGTTGAGTAACCTTTGTCCAGAACTTTAAGTCCTACGACTAGCATTTAAAACCTTGAAAACATGGTATCAACTGTTTCATCATCCTCCATTCTGAATGCCTCATATTTTTGGATTAGGGCAAGCGCCTTTGTCTCCTTAACTCGAGCATTTCCTTCATGAGTCATTCTCAGAGAATCAAAAATAGATTTGGCAGTATCTCTATTTGTTATCTTCTCATACTCAGCATAAGAAATAGCATTTAGCAATATGGTTCTTGCCTTGTGATGATTCTTATAATCTTTCTTCTATTGGTTGGTCATATCACTTCTGGATATTTTAGCACCTGTAGTATCAACTGGGTGAGTGTAGCCATCGACTACAAGATCCCAAAGATTTACATCATAACCAAGAAAGAAACTTTCTATTCTATCTTTCCAGTAGTCAAACTTTTCACCATGAAAGAATGGTGGTTTGGCACAGTAATGATCTTTCTCTTCAGTAGTAGTATTGGTAGGAGCTGCATCAGCCATAATATCTCACACAAATACTGGATCGATACTGAACATTGTTAAGTGTTGATAAAACGTTTATCACAATCAGAACCAGAGCTCTGATGCCAATTGAAGGTGTGAGAAAAACACAAGAAATGGGAGTTTGAATTGGAATTTCAAAATGAAAGCTTTTTGTGAAACTCAAACAAAGATCGCAAATAGACTAACAATAGAGAAAGACACACGATATATCCTGGTTCACTTGAAAACTATCAAGTTAATCCAATCCACCCACCAAGGTGATTTCGCCTTATACACAAGGACTTAATCTACTATAACTAAACTGATTAGAACTGTACTAGCAAATGCTGGTGACTAACAATACACAGACTAACCGTCTCTTCTTAAGGATTCTGACCCAACTGATCCCTTAAGGAATTTAAACAACTGTTTGATCAAATAAAATGTTTACAATGAAATTCTTCTTACATAAACTGATATAAACACTATTTCTAGCTCAATCTAACTTAAAGTGAATCTATACAGTAAGAACAATCTTCTTCTTTGTATTGTGGTGCTTTACTGTTCACTAATTGATTTTTCTATTCTTTGAGTTCTTTCTCGTATGAATCAGTGATTGTGTATATCTCTTTTTTTACACTTAGTGTCACACACAACATCACTTACAGATTCTTTAAATGATCAAGTCTTTATATAGCCAGAAAAAGATCCGTTGAAGGGTAGATCAGGAATATCCATAAAATTAATGCGACTTGAAATAATGTTGTTATGCTGGGATGAAAATCGTACACTGAAATTGTCCTTTGTATCACCAAATCAGGGTAGTGGAATGGTAGTGGAAAAGAACGTGTTTGATTTGTACTATATACTATTTTCCCTCGCAAACGTTTCATCTTCTTTTATTCATCAGAGGCTTCTGAATTGATATGATTGAAGCTTTATCAGAAGAATGAATCACTGGGTCTTCAGAGTCTTGAGTCTTCAGAGTCTTCAGAACTTGTTCAGCAGAACCTTGTCTTCAGAGTCTTCAGCACTCCTTCTTCATAACCATTGGTTATCAGAAACATAAGTCTTCAGAGTCTACAGAGCTTGTTCAGCAGAACCGTGTCTTCAGAGTCTTCATAACTTGGTCTTCAGAAACTTAAGTCTTTAGAGTCTTCAGAACGTTGTTCATCAGAACCTTGTCTTCAGAGTCGTTAGCACTTAGTCTTCAGAAGATAAGTATCAGAGTTAAATTAGAGCGATAATCCAAGAGAACATTGAAGCAGCAACATATTGTCTTCTTAGAGTCTTTCTGAAGCACAGTAGATCAGAAGCAATCTTGCTTTGTTGACGCAAAAGCGACTTTTGAGAATTTGAGAGTGATGTTTCACATGATCTCTATCAGAGTCAGAATTATCTTTATCAGCGTTAGAATTATCTTTATCAGCGTCAGAATTATCTTTATCAATGTCAGAATTATCTTTATCAGTGTCAGCACCTGTTTGTCAATACTTAAGAAGACAAACATTAGAGTACCAAAATTATTCTCACACAAATACAACTTTGTTATTATCAAAACAAAGAGATATAGTGGGCTCATGTCCATCCCCCGGGTTTTATCGTTTCTCTGCTTGATTAGGAGCGGGACATGCTCAAGTGACTTGATGTTTAGGGGTGAGTTGGTTAGCCAACTGACATCCTTTTGTTTTTGTTAAGTGGTCAGGTTCTCCTTCCTTCAGCTTGGTCTCTCCAAAGGTCTATTGTGCTTGTGGTTGGTGAATGGATGAAATCGGTGGGTGATTGGTTATTTCCTGTTGGTTTTGGTGTCTAGGTGGTTGGTTTTTGGTTTGTTTCCTTTCCTTCTTGGTTCTTGTTTAAGGGTTGCCCTATTTGTGTGATTTTTTTGGATATTTATTTTCCTAGGTAATTCGACTCTGACTGATTTTTTTGTTTTAGTGCAATGCTGATAATCTTGACTTTTTTTTATCTTTGTTAATTTTCTTATTTAATTAATATAGTGTTCATGTTTTCCTTTAAAAAAAAGTCACAAAAAGATCAAACATTATGTTTATTCCATAGTCAACTACTCAAAATGTATGATGGATGAATGTCACATATTTTTCGATGTTTGATAAGTAATTTAAAGTTCTTTTTAATCTCATAAAATTATAAAACTAAGAGAGAAATGTGCCTAATACTTTGAGACACCAAATTGAAAAGTTAGAGACATGTATTATTTTTCTTTTATGAAATGTATATTTGAATCTTTGATATCATAAAACTTTTTCTTACATATTTGAACATTTTTAAATGTTTTTTAGTTTATAATATATTCTTTAGCACAAATATATCTATTGTAAAAAAAAATCTAATATCTAAATATTGTAATTTTATATTCAATTTTCTTTTAACATGAATCAATTTTCTATGAATAGCATTTCAACCAAATAAATAAAATTATAGTCTTGCATAAAAGAATAATCCTCGAATATTAAAAAGTTTTAAGTTACTTAATAACTCTAGTAGCAACTTCAAAAAAAATATTAAAGAGGTTTGCTAAACTGATATATATATATATATATATATATATATATATATATATATATATATATATATATATATATATATATATATATATATATCAATTAATAAAACATTCAATCAAATGCCTTAAAAAAGTTCTTTGGTGTTCCATTTATCAACTACCTACCTATAATTGAAACATGCTCATTAAAACCCTTAATTACCCTTTTAATAACTTTTAATTTACACTAACAATTGCTCTTAAAGGTAATTGACTAACCCAGAAAATAAGGGACCAATAGAATTGTACTATTATGCCAAGTGGCTCATCAAATTTGAAATTTCATTTCAATTTTTCCATCATCATTCTCTCTCCCGTTCATCACTTTCTTTCCATTATTCTCTCTCTATTTCCCCGTTTTCTCCGTATTTCTTCTTCTTCTTTCCTCTACCCAACCAACTTGAATCCTTCTCATTTTTGTTTTACACTTTTCTTCTTCTCAATATTTCTTCTTAAAATCACATTATGCAAAGAAGAAGATGGTGATATGCTTGTGGGTCATGGTTTCGATTTCAACTCCAACTGAAGAAGATAGAGATCTGGGTGTGTTCCGATTTCATGAAATGTTGCCCCCGTGCCAACAAAAACCGATAATCATCTCTTTCGTTCTCATACGTATTTAAGAAGGTCCAGTGCCCACGACATTTGTTACTTTGATAATAGAATTTAGTGTTTTGTTGATTTTAATTTTTTGGATATGTTAGTGTGTTTTGAAGTTTGATCTAGCCTTTAATGTCATGTTGTTGTTTACAGGTTCTAAGGGCTCCACAGATTGATGACATTGCTAAGGCGGGTGGTTTTGAAAGTTTCAATGTTCAACAGAATGATCCATTCAAGGGTGAGTTTAACGTGTTAACAAATCTTGTCTCATAATTCCTGTGCAATAACATCTGCTCATTTGAAATAGTTTTGCCATAGAACCATGTCAAATATTGCCCAGACTTGAATAAGGAGTGAGTAAAAAAGGATAATGTCTTATCTCTAGATATTATTTTGAGAAACTATTTATTTCTTAAATAAGAAGTTTCTTTACTACAAATTACCTTATGCTGTGTAAAACTAGGAATTGTGGAAGTTTTACATTTTCTATTATCATTTGAGCTGAAGAAGCTTATTGTTGATTTAAATGGATTGTGCTTGTAATCATTTAATTAGAGGGTATCATTTAAACCAAATTTGTGCTTAAACATAATTTGTACTCAGTAACTTACATAATATATAAATAAAAACTTAATAAGCAGGATCTGCCATGCTTACATATCCCTTTTGTAGTTGAACAGAGACTCACAAAGATAAGGGAGTTGGGTATTGAAACACAGTTGTGGAATGTATCTTGCAAAGTTCCCAGTTATTCTGTCTTTTGATGATAGACAGCTTAAGTAAGTTTTCTACTTCCAATTTTTTGTTGTCCTTTCACAAGCCATTATAAACAGAAGATGTAGTCACAATGAGTTAGCTGAAACTTGCCTCATGTTCTTGGCATATTTAATGCTAGGAATAGTTTTGTTTGGTGACATGTAGTTCTGGATATTTTTAATGCCATGGTGCTTTTGCTATATATATTTTGTTTTAGACTTTGTTACACTTTGTATTTTTATTATTAGGATATTTATTCTAACTGTTATAAACTATACATTTGCCCCTTTTCCTTTAGTATCTATGGTCTCATCGTCAAAAAGGGCTTCAATATATGTTAATTTGGTGCCAGTTTAATAGATTTGTTCAACATTTGTGCCTTTTCTTTCCTATTACTTCTTTGGTGAAAATATATATGCTTGTTGATTTTGTTTTTTGTTTCTGAATTTCTAGAAGATTTCATGAGAATTAATGGGAAAATCTTATTGTTAATTTATATACTTCACATTTCTGAATTCCTCTTGCTTATTGTTATTATATACTTCTCACGCTTCACATTTTTATGACACATCTCCATATTGAAAATTGTGCAACTTAATTATGTTCTGGAAAATAAACTTCTATTTTTTTACTTGCAGAAGTTTCCATCTGGTGACTGGCACTGCATTTACTGTTGTTGCAAATTTTGTGGGTTGGTTGGTGGAAGTTCAAACCAAAATGTTGTCAATGACGAGTTTACTATGCCTGCATTGCTCACATGCCATTTATGTGAAGAAAAATGTACGCCCTTATCTATATTCTTTTGATAGTTAAATACATATTTCTCACGAGGGGTTGTGCTATTTCCCAGTTTGAGAAATGAATATGGCTTTTTTACCTTTTGTAGTTCACATATCCTGTATTGAGGCAAATGGTGGTAAGACTGATGATTCCGGGGATACATTATTTTGCGGAAGCAAATGTCAAGAGGTATGGTCTATTTTTTTTCATCTGCTCAAGTATTGATCACTGTATGTAATTGGTTGATGCTAAGTTAGTTGTATAGTTGTAAGTTGAACTGGGCTAAATTTTGATTTGAAGTAGTTGTTATAATTTCAATTGTTTGTTATCTTGTGTCTATATATATATATATATTGCTTAATATTTACACATTCTGGTTACTACTGATAAATTGTTTATTTTTTATCTTGACCTCCAATTATCCGAGGGACTTGAAAGGCTTCTTGGGGTTAAACATGAAACTGAAGATGAGTTTTCTTGGTCTTTTATTTGGCGATCAGATGTTGGCATTGATACTTCTCTGAAAAAACCTCATATGGTAGAGTGTAATTCTAAGCTGGCTATTGCATTATTAATAATGAATGAGTGCTTCATGCCATTTATTGATCATAGAAGCGGGACCAATCCGATCCGCAGTATTGTATATAATTGTGGGTAAGTTCAAGTAGCCTCTTTTTATACATCAAACTAGCATTGTCCAGATCATGCATTTGCCCTTGTAGATAATTCTTGGTGGTTACGAAACTTGCAGGTTTATATAGATAAATACGCTGTAGTTTTACTCTTAGGGCTTGCAGAACAGGGCAGTGCAATCAGTTTCTGCCATTGAAATATGGGATAGTTTCCTTTTTTTAAGACTCCCACATTTGATAGTAATATGACTTGAGTAATTGTTATAAGTGGGAGATAACCCTCCCACCATGTGCTCACTTTTGGGGTTGAGTTAGGCCTAAATTCAATTCCGAAATTGTGTATCCTGCACTTTTTGCTACCATGATTTTCTGTTAAAGTGATATGAATGTCGGGTTAATGGCCATGTTTTATGCCTTCAATTCTTCCTTTCATTATGCTTTTATGACCATGTTTTTGTGCTTTTTTCCAGTTTTATGTTTATATTGTTCTTTATTTCATTTCGGTTATGCTTTCATTATGCTCTCATTGTTCTTGCCTTATTGTTCTTGCTCTCATTTTTCTTCCAACTTAATGTTTCTACTATCCCTGTTAATTGTTTCTTATATTTTATAACATTATGTTTTCAAGACAACATCATGTCAAGACCACCCATTCTCATTAGTGATTTAAAGAAGGGTAATAATTTAATGAAATTCAGTTCTTTTGTCTTTTGGGACAAGATTTTTATTCCTTATGTTTGGATGTCTGCACATGAACTAGAGAAATAATGAAAAAATGTGTGTATGTACTTTCACATTTAATAGCTAAACTACATCAAGCATATAATGGGCATAAAATGGTCCATGTGTCACTTTTAATAGCTATTGTCATATAATTAAGTTGCTACAATAATATTTTGGTGCATGTGTTCTACCATGCTACTACTGCCATAACATGGTGCCATTCAAATTATATTGAGTGATTTCTTGTCCCTGATGCAATCTGCAACAAGAAATGCCAAACACATAAAGACAAAATGATTGTAGCACTTTGGAGTTTTTTCAGTAATGTCATGATATTGAACATTGCAATTTTGGCACATCAACTTAATATATGTAAGGACTTTTATCCAATTTTCAACCTATGTTTTACAAACTCATGAAGCAAATCTTATATAAGATATTTGTTCCTATGACACAAACTATGCCACCCTTTTTTGGGACAATCTTCAAATCTATAATTTAAGGATGTGTTGTTTCCTCTTAGATAAGTTTCAAATATATGTTATGCCATTATCTCAAACAAGTCTCTATTGTGTATTTGACTTTATTTATCCTCATATTTTAAACTACACAATTACATGTTATTTAAATCCACAAATTAAGCTTCATTGAAATTACATTTGGTCCATGACAGATAGAAGTATGCCAATAAAGAAGTCACTCCCAATTAACTTACTGCTTTTAATAACTTTATTACCCTTTAAAATAGAAGTTGTTTGATTGAATTACCATCACGACAAAAGTGCACATGATCCATGTGAGAGCAAGAGTTGTCTCTACAAGTCAATCTATGTTTTGATGATAACAACACGTATTTGTGAAAGAACCATTTTATGTTCTAACGTGTGTTGTGTGCAGATCATAATTATAGAAAATATCAGATCCAACAAGCACCAGCCAGATGAGCGTAATTGATGATATGCGAAGTTACTATGTGTGACACAAGTCGCAAGAAGCAAGAACACTTCTGTGTCTGGTCGTGATCAGTCAGATCCAAGGATGCCGATATCGCAAGAAGCAAGAACGCTTCTGAAGACTTGACGTATCAGATATCCTGTTAAGAAGACTCTACTCGTGCTTCATCAATTAATCATCAGAAGCCTCTGAAGTTCAGAAGTCACATGTTACTGTTGTGAGTACCTATGCACGACGCCCAAGAAAGATATATCTTGTCACTTCTCCCACAGCAAAAAGGAGATGTGTCAGTACAGCTAATTATTACACAACGTCTCTTTTCCAACAACCAACAGTATTTCAAACGGCTATATTTCTACTGGGCTATTTAAAGGAAAGAGTTCTCGCTTCTGAAGGAATCGATTCATTCTATCAAAGGTGAATTGATCAAGTCATTGTGTGAAGATAACAACAACGATGAGTTCTCGTTGTAACACTTAGAATATCCAAAGCTATCACCATTTACACAAGGCCATTGTTGTTGGAGCTTAAGATCAACATTCAACATAACAACAATGAATTGGTACAGAAGTTGTTGATAAAGAAGACAACATTGAAGATCTGTCAAGTCATCAACCACCTTCTCGTCAGCACTACATTGAAGATCTGAAGCAAGGAGTTGTTGCTCAAAGCTTGCTCACCCCGAAGACAAAGAAGAAGAAGATCTACAAGATGCCAACAACTGTCAAAACATTATACATCTCTGTAGTTTCTTAGAATAACAAGGAGTTGTTATTCACATCTTGCTCGAACACTTGTGTGTTATTTGTACTTAAACTTATGAGTAATCTGCTTGTTAAGAAGCATCTTTGTAATCTCCTGTAAAACTAATTCTTGGTGAATTAGGATTCCTTGAGTGGTCAGTGTGACCGGAGACTCGAGAAGACAATGGCGAGATGTCATTGTGGGAAAAGCATGAAATAGGGTCAGTGGCGTTATATTCATTGCGATGAATCCCTAAACGTCTGGCTGTGAAAGCCTAGCAGTAGATCTTGCGAGATTGGAACCTGCAGGTCAATGTTCGTTATATTCATTAAGTTGAATCCCTGAACGGTTCATTGCATGTTAGTCATAGTGCGGCTGTGCAAGTGGTTAGTCACCGGCTGTTGCCCGTGCATCTGTAATCGAGATGGATTATAGTGGATTGAGACCTTGTGTTCAAGGCGAAATCACCTGAGGAGGATGGACTGGATTAGCCTTTGTGGTGAACTAGGATATATCATGTGTCCTTTACTCTTATGCTTAATGTTCTTCTTTACGTTTATATATTGAGTATCAGAACCTTACATAAGCAAGTCAGAACCATGCAGCTTAACTCTGATAAGCTTCCGCACTGCAAGTTCTGAGAAATGTAGTTTATGTTCAGACTCTTGTTGGTTCTTATGCTTCACATATAGCAAGTCTGAAAGTAAGTTTGCCAATCAGAGTCTCCCAACGAACTCTGATGTTGTCCTAAGTGTTTTAACAAAAAGAAGTGAAAAGTTGTCAAAAGAGTAAATACACAATTCAAACCCCCCCTTTCTTGTGTCTTTATCGCACCTTTAATTGGTATCAGAGCACCAGTTCTGTTATTGATGGATATCAAACACTTAACAGTGTCAGAAAAAGATCCAGATGAGGTGTGTAGAAATACTCTGGGTGAGATTGAAATCCACTTACAATTTCTGTAACAGTTCAGAAGAAGACTGTGTACAAAATTGTAATCAATCTGAGTACTTGAGAAAATCACTGATTCTAGAAGTTTCTGCCGTCTGTCGCTCCCGGGATTTTCATCCAAGTACAAACGCGAAAGTGGCGTGGAAACAGAGTCGCCAACAATGTGTATTTATCCCAAGAGTGTGAAAGGAAACACTGCGTAAACCTGAAAGGAAGGAAAAAAGCATGGTCTTGCGACCAAGAGAAACGGGTAAGGGAGTCGGTTACGCGAGGGGAAGGTATTAGCACCCCACGCGTCCATCGTACTCGATTGGATCCACGCTTGCTGTCTCGATCAGAGGGTGTCGTCGTCCGGGGCTCCGCTGCTACTAGAAAGGAAAAGCAACAGGAACGGAAAAGAACGAAGAAACGGGGAAGAAAAGGAAAAGAAGAGACTCTGTAGGACATCCTCGGAGTCCTAGGCCTACGTATTCCCTCGGGAGCAAGAAAGTCAGAGTCAACGTAGTTCGGACACAACTAAGGGGGGAGGTTGCTCGCCAAGACATCGCCGTCTTATGCCTACGTATCCTCAATCTAACCAGAAGGAGGAAATCAGAGCAGTCGTAGTTCGACCTACTAGAGATGGATTTGCTTTGTTTATGTTTTTTAACAGAAGACGCCAAGGTTCGCGTTCCAGCAGTTAGGTGTCGCAACTCGTTGTACGGAGTCTTAGGCATTTACCTATTTGCGGTAGACCGGAAGTGACGCATCCTTTATGAATGGAATGAAATAGATGAGAAGAGAATTGTTTATTTTTTTCTTTTAGGCAGAAGTGTTTTGATTATTTTGTCTTTATAACACATATTGCATTAAAGTCTATGACATAGGATCGAATGCTTCACATATCGACCCAAGACGGGACGTACGCTAAACACTCTAAGAAAGTGAAAGAAGATCTTCCACTATCTTATTTCCCACATGCAAGGCTCATGTGCAATACATGTGAATCCTTTATTAGATGTTTTTTGCTTTTTGTTTTGAGATGAGGAATGAGAAACTCAAAGGAAGAAAGGAAAAAATCTAAGTGGAGGGACTAGTTATGCTAATGTTGTCATGCATAGAAGTCCTATGGTTATGTGGAGTATAAGAACCACCTAAGTCTCAAGGAAAGAGGGGGATAGCACTATCTAATGCTTATCCTACCTCACCTTAATCAAAAATTAAGGATGAGCTAGGATCCCTAAGGGTTGTGAGAAAGTTCTACACAATCAAGCATTATATCATGCTATTCACAAAAGAGAAATAGTAATGAAAGAGATGAGTATGGATTAACATCCACATACTCAAATGTCTTACCTCTGCCCCTACACAAAAGGTTAGTGCATAATCATCACAAGTAATGAAGATAAGTGCAAGAAACCACACCAAACAAAACCACTTGCTTTAAGAAGGCAAATTAAGAAGAAAATAAAGTTCAAACCAAAAGGGAAAGGTCCTAATGGTTAAGGGACATGCCAAGTCAGTATGTACATGTTAAAGGATCCTACTAATGTAAACATGCTACAAGAAAGCAAACAAAATCAAACTATACACCAAATGTTCATACAATTACAAATGAAACATTAATAATGCAATATGAATGCAAATGAATCATGAATATGGATGAATGCACATGTAAGCATCAAAGGCAGAATTGAATGACATTTAAGGATGCATCAAGATGTCATTAATGTAGCATATGATTCATAAATTTAAGTATTGAACAAGTAGGAAAAAGTGTAAGCAAACATCATTCAAGTTCTAACAATGAAGCATACTTGTAATGTAAGTAAGAAATGAAGATGAAAATTGAACAACCATGTAATATGAATGCAAGTCAGTAGCTCAAGACACTTAAAATGATGTTTAAAAGTCAATAAAGGAAGCACAAAGTCCAAACAAGTATCATATTGAAGCACATTGGTGATTAAGAACAAACTAAGTTCAAACAAGTTCAAGTAAACATCCAAAGATTTATGAACTTAAGAAACATGTAAAGTGCAATTAAGGATCATTGAATATGGTTGAGGATGATTACAAACAGAAGTGAATCATGTTGGAGTGTGTGTGCAAGATCATGCAAGTTATGGTGCAAACAAGTCATCAAAGAAAGACAAGTGAAGATCCATAAGTTCCACAACACATTTCAAGTCCAAATATGTACACATAAATCAAACAAAGATGCATCAAGAATGACTTGTAACATGAGAGAAGTGACCTATAATATTGACTTAACATGCACCAATAGGTCTCAATAGGGGTCAAAGAAGAATGGCAAACAACAATCAATAAACCATAAGCATATGTCTTCTAACATTTACACAAAACAAACATGCTTTCAAACAATCCAAAGAATCATACTTAGATGATGAGGAAATTAAGAAAAGACAAATGAATTAAGGTGCAATAAGAGGGCAAACATACTTCAAAAGAATGGCTCAAAAACCATTACCAAACATGCACAAACATGCCTCATAGTGCCATACAAAACACATAAACAAATGGCTCAAAGACCTCACTCAAAAGTCAACAAGAAAAGTCCTAAAAAATCCATAAAAAATGCACATCATGCCTCAACATATCAAAAATGAATATACCAATTATTAGGCAAAAATTCAAAACACAACTATGTCAAACAAATTCCACAATGAAGCATAGGTCATGATTTAATGCATACACAAAATAAATTACAAGAAAATTCATGAAAATATGCCAAAACATGATGAAATAAGAAATAAAAATAATCAAAAATTATTTAAATGTCTTTTAATGCATCATGAATTTTTATGGATTTTTTGGATGCTCAAATGTAATTTTAAAAATTAAAAAGCAAACAAACATGCAAAAAAGAAAATAAAAACAAGAAATAAAGCCAGGGGGTGTAACACTAGCAAATTCTCAGTTATGAGGTGCTTGGGCTCAAAGACATGGGGGCTTGAATAGAATTAAAAGGCCCAGTCCGGTTAGCGTGTTCAGAGAGGGTTCATGTCATGGAATTCAGTCAAACATTGACTCATGGAGAACCATTGGATCAGTCCACATGAGATGATCAAGCATAGTCAAACAATCACACAGATCAAGATGCAAGCACATGCTAATTATGATACAACACACACACACACATGATCAAACAATTTAAAAATAATCAGAAAAACATGCACGTGTATGGGAGAGTGGATCATTAATGTGCTGGCATGTTATTATCCCTTGGATCAAAAGCATCTAACGGCCACGACTTAAACTGGATTCAGGCTAGGGTTTATGTGAGTTCATCAATTCAGGTGGCCGGAGAAGACTCTGGTCGTCTTCTCTGGTGATCCTCCGCCGTGCTCAGCCTCCAACCACCACAGAAATGGACAAGACCTATATCAATCTCTTCCTCTCTCCACGTAGGTTCCAAATCCAGCTTCCAAATTCACAAATAACACACACATACAGAGAATCGAAGCCACAAAAGTCTGCCCTAAAAATTGAAACTACGCACCTATGGTGCCTATCAACTAGCCGGATATCATATTGCTCCTACTGAGCTCAAAACAATCAAGAACAAGTTCAGATTATGGCATAACAAAAGCAAAAAGTTTGAACTAAAACCTGCTCTATTGATGAATTCTTTCAACACAAGAAAACCAGAGAGGAGACTCCACTTGCTTCTTGAACTTCACTCTGGCCAAATAAAGGATATGAACTGCTTTGAATAACTGAACTTTGAGAGAAAAAGCTTGGAGAGGAGGATGAACTTGAAGATTCAATGCTATTAGATCCAAGATCTCTTGATGATGATGATGAATCTTGAAGAAGATTGAAGAACAAACTCGAGTGAAAAAAGAGAGAAAAAACTCAGAGTGAGAGAGAGAGAGTTTTCAGAGAGATAGAGTGTGAGGTTTTGGTGAAATGTGAAGAATGATCCAACCCCTTTCAATTCAGTTAGAAATTTCTATTTATATCCATGATTAGCTTCTAACTGTCATGGTTGACAGTTAGAACCAGGGTTAACTGAGTGAGGTTAACTGAGTTGGAAAAAAGAATGACGATGAGCTCGTGTGTGATTGTTTGATTATGGTGACGAGCATGATATCATGGTGGTGATGATGTACTGAATGGCAACTGTTCAATTGCTTCTCCCACAAGCTTCTCTTTTCTTTGTTTGGTTTCAACATATATGGCAAAGAGTACATGAACATGTATGTTGTGAAAGGGCATGGTTTGGTTTAAAATAGCAAAGTTTGGCATGGCATGACTGAAGTATACGCATGATGTACAAGGAGGGCAAGGTTATTTTTGGCTGCATGACTTGCTTGGAAGGGAAGAGATACAGTTGGTATGACATGGTTTTTGGAGGAATAAATCTCCATGGCCATGGGGTGAAATGGTGAGCTTTTGAGGTCTTTGGAAAGATGAAATGGAGTAGAACAAAGTTAATGTGAAAATCAAATGTAATTGGAACCTCTAAGACACTAAAAAATGACCATGAAGATAGGTGTGCACAACTGATGTAGTAGGTCAGCCTGACCAGCTCATGTGCGTGTGGAAAAATCAGTGAGAGGTTACCCACTTTGATCCACCATAACTCTCAAAGGAATGATCAAATGAAAAAATGCCAAACACCAAAGTTAAAGAGGAGATGGAGATGAACAAAAGTCATGTTGAACTTTTTTTCATTTGGAACCTCTATCATGGAGAAATTTGTCTTTGAACTTGGACCCAACATGCACACCATGTGTTTGTAAAAAATATGGCACGCTGACACGCCCATGACCTGCCTAGTTGCCCAAAATGCCATGATTTGTCCCAACTTTGAAACACCGTATCTCTCTTGATTTTGATCCAATGGGCATGTTCTTGGTATGTATTTGAAGCTTGAAATGTGAAATTTTGATAGGCCTCCCTAGCCTTTCCATTTGGTTCTTGGAGCATGGAGAAAGAAAGCTCTAAAGTTGACCCTTCAGCTTGTCAAAACTTGCCATAAATGGCAACCCTACATTGTTATTTTTGGCAACTTTGTATATTTCTTGATTTTGATGAATCTTCCATTATTTCTTGATCAAATCCTCACCAATGATCATATTTGACATGAGGAACATGAATTTGACCTCAAAAGGTCAAGAGTTGACTTTTCCTCTGCACAGTTGACTTTTCTCCAAATCTCCCGATTCTCGATTAATTGATCAATTGAAACCCTTCCAAATCAAATTGATGGACAATTCTTCATCCTTAGACCCTTGAGGCTATGTAGAATACCTTAGAATCAATTATTTCCCAAAAAATCAGAAATAAATTAATTTTATGGCAAACCCTAATTTTGACCCCTCAGTCTAGGAGAAATCAGCACATCCTCCAAATCCAAATTCCTCTGAGTATGATGTGTATCCTCTTAAACAAAGAGGTGATATGCCATTTGGAAATGATAAAAGCTCAAAGATCTTGCCCGTTGAAGTGTTATACTCAAGAATTCCAAAACCCTAGTTTGCACTGGTTAGGAGAATATGACTTCCTTCAATCTTCTATTGAATTCTCATCTTGTGATACTTTGAGGACTCAAATGAGATGAATTGAGATATGAGGAGCCCTTGTGACTTGTTTGGAAAAGCTTTTTACTCTTGTCCTTTGGCTTTGAATTGTCCACACCTTGATGTACTTGATATCATGCCTTGCAACCAATGATGTGTATGCTTTTAGTATGACCTACTATGAAATACAAATGAATGAAACATAAGCCAATTATTGAAGAGAGATAAGAGGGAAAATTTTGAGGTATTACAGCTGCCCCTATTCAATCAACTGTGGACCTGAAGGGATGAGAGTAACGGCTGTCAGACATTCAAGGTACATAGGGATTGAATACAAAAATAACCAGAAAATTTGCGCCCTGTGGGTAAAAAAAATGGATATATGACGAACACAACAGTTGTGGTGATGGATGTTGGTGGAAAAGAGTCCGAAATAAATGAAATCCAAAGGTCTCCTGTCGGGAACGGCTAAAGTCGAAAACCTATGGTTTACCTGTCGGGAACGGTAAACGGGCTTGTCGGGAACTGCTAGGTTTAAAAATCAAAGGTCACCTGTCGGGAATGGCTAAAGTTGAAAACCTATGGCTTACCTATCGGGAACGGTAAATGGGCCTGTCAGGAACGGCTAGGTTTAAAACTCAAAGGTCGCCTGTCGGGAACGGCTAAAGTTGAAAACCTATGGCTTACCTGTCGGGAACGGTAAATGGGCCTATCTGGAACGGCTAGGTTTAAAACTCAAATGGTCGCCTGTCGGGAATGGCTAAAGTTGAAAACCTATGGCTTACGTGTCGGGAACGGTAAATGGGCATGTCGGGAACGACTAGGTTTAAAACTCAAAGGTTGCCTGTCGGGAACGGCTAAAGTTGAAAACCTATGGCTTACCTGTCGGGAACGGTAAATGGGCCTGTCGGGAACGACTAGGTTTAAAACTCAAAGGTCGCCTGTCGGGAACGGCTAAAGTTGAAAACATATGGCTTACCTGTCGGGAACGGTAAATGGGCCTGTCGGGAACGGCTAGATTTAAAACTCAAAGGTCGCTTGTCGGAAACGGCTAAAGGAATCCTATCGGGAATGGTTCCAGGAAAACACGGTTAAGATGTAAGACCAAAAGATCTACCAACCGAGAAACTGTGACTCTGGTGGGGAGGAAAGTAGTGAAACCCTTGTACTGCTTTGAAATGTCTGTTAAGGAATGAAAGAGGCATTTGTTTTGGTTTTTTCAATTATGATAGAAGAGAAACAATTTTGGGCTCTCGCACGAGGTACCAAAACTGGCTTATGCTTCGCATGCATATGTTTGAATTTTTCCATGGCGTAATGCTCCATCTCGAATGGAAATGCTACGCGGTTTTGAGGATGCAATGTAATGATGATTACTATATGCAAGATGCAAGGAGGTTCCTCAGCAAAATAAATGCTGAGGAAAAGAAGGCAACTCCGTTGGGGATAGCAAACTGAATTGTCCTCGTGCTCGCAACTCATGCTGGGGAAAACAAAATAACCTGATCTCCTAATCTGGGCTCTGAACTGACGAACCCGTTGAGATTACTGTAAGGAATAATGACCTTGTTGGGGAGGCATCATCTGAATCAATCTATTTGGGGAAGAACCATATCCATAGAACTCCGCTGGGAAAATGACAACTTTATGACCTGGCTGCTAGGGAGTTATGATCAAACGAACTCTTGCTGAGGAAGGAAATACCTGCTGAGGGACTGAGATTAACCATGTTCCTGCTGGGGATGACAACCTCAAGGAAGAGATTCCTATTGAGGTAGCCGCTTCTGCTTGGGGAGAACTATTATTTAAGTCCTGCTGGAAAAGACACTGAAGACATCACGTGCCCTTGATGGGCTAACCAGCAAACATTAACACCTGCAAACAAAAGGGTGTGCACACATGCCCCAGGGTATCAATGAATTTTGAATTCATCACCCAAGAGTACCTGGCACTTAAAGCAATTTTAATTGTTTTCTTTTGCACGCATGTCATTGTAAAACCTCGATGTTTTCAAATGCAATGTTTATCAAAAACTCGGATGTTTTTTGCAATCAAAATAAACTGTAAAAGAAAACCCAAGAAATGGATATTCTGAATAAAGAAAATTTTATTGATTGAAAAGCCTGAAGATAGGCATTTACATCAAGAGGCAATTCCTGGAAAGAGGTAATTGCTTGAAAGAGAAAAGAAACTAACCTAATGGCAATGTGGAAAATGGAAATCCATTGAGTTTCAATCCTGCTATGGTTCATATGTCTTCAAGACTCTCCAAGTGCTTCGCTTTCTGAGGGGTGATTGAACCGATTCCTATCCTTCGGAATGCCTCTTGTTGAAACGAGACGGGATACAGGTTACTCAGATCGCAACCTTTCGCTAAATCCCTCTTTTGCCTGGATCGCCCTTTGCGGGTTTTCAATCCACCGGGATACCCATTTTTGCCTAAGTTGCCCTTTTGGGTTTTCAACTTACTGGGTGTACTCATTTTTTTTATTTTATCCCTAATTTTTCCCCGAACCTTTTTCCTTTTTTATGGTTCGCCGGGATGCCCTTTTTTGCCTGCACTCTCTTTTTACTGTCCAGCGGGTCCATTTATGCGAAGTATTTTTTGACTACGTCTGAGTTCACAAGCGACGGAAAATCCTCACTGTCCATAGTTGTAAGCATCAAGGCTCTGCCCGAGAAAACCTTCTTGACAACATATGGACCTTCATAATTCGGAGTCCATTTGCCCCTGTGATGTGTATTAGGAGGAAAAATCCTTTTCAACACCAAGTCCCCTGTCTGATAATTCCTAGGACTCACTTTCTGATCGAATGCCCGTTTCATCCTTCTCTGATATAGTTGCCCATGGCATACTGCTGTTAATCTCCTCTCTTCTATGAGACTCAACTCGTTGAACCTCGTTCGAACCCATTCGGCCTCATCAAGCTTGACATCCATCATGACCCTCAGAGAAGGAATCTCAACTTCAACCCGTAAGACCGCTTCCATACCATACACAAGAGAAAACGGGGTTGCCCCAGTAGACGTACGTACTAAGGTACGGTACCCATGCAAAGCGAAAGGCAACATCTCATGTCAATCCTTGTACGTCACGACCATCTTTTGCACAATCTTCCTGATATTTTTATTGGCTGCCTCGACGGCACCGTTCATCTTTGGGCGGTACGGAGAAGATTTGTAATGTTCAATCTTGAAGCTCTGGTACAACTCTTGCATCATCTTATTATTAAAATTAGAACCATTATCAGTGATGATCCTCTCGGGCACCCCCGTATCGACAAATAATCTCTTTCTTGATAAACCGGGCAACCACCTACTTGGTGACATTTGCAAACGAAGCAGCTTCCACCCACTTGGTGAAGTAATCAATGGCCACCAGGATAAAACGATGTCCATTAGAGGCGGTGGGCTCAATCTTCCCAATCATATCAATGCCCCACATAGCAAAGGGCCAAGGGGAACTCATCACGTTTAAAGGATTCAGTGGCACATGCACTTTATCAGCATAAATCTGGCACTTGTGGCATTTTCGAGCATATTTGAAACAATCAGCCTCCATGGTCATCCAGTAATAACCTGCTCGCAACAATTTCTTTGCCATGGCATGTCCACCGGCATGGGTACCAAAAGAACCTTTGTGCACTTCTTGCATTAACATGTCTGCTTCGTGTCTATCCACGCATCTGAGCAAGACCATGTCAAAATTTCTTTTGTATAATACGCCATCTTCATTCAAGAAGAAACTGCCCGCTAACCTTCTCAGAGTCTTCTTGTCATTATTGGATGCCCCAGTCGGATGCTCTCGACTCTCTAAGAAACGCTTGATATCATGATACCAAGGTTTACCATCGGTCGTTGTATCGGCTACAAACACATGAGCAGGTCTATCAAGCCGCATCACATCAATTTTGGGTATATGATTCCACCAATTCACTTGAATCATAGAAGATAACATTACCAAAGCGTCTGCCATCTGATTCTCATCACGAGGTACATGATACAACTTCACTATTTTGAAGAAAGTCAATAGTCTTCTCGTATAATCTCTGTAAGGGATCAAATTGGGTTGATGGGTGTGCCAATCTCTATTGACCTGATTGATCACTAGAGCAGAATCCCCAAATACGTCAAGAGTCTTGATCCTTAAATCAATGGCTTCTTCAATACCTATAATGCAAGCTTCATATTCAGCTTCATTGTTGGTCACATCAAAAGTCAGTCTGACAGTGAAAGGTATATGGGAACCTTTCAGAGTTATGAGAACTGCCCCAACGCCACTACCATTCACGTTAACAGCCCCGTCAAACATCAATTTCCACTTGTCGTCAGGATCTGGTCCTTCATCAACTGGTGGCTCGTCGCAATCTTTCATTTTCAAGTACATGATGTCTTCATCAGGGAACTCAAACTTCATTGGCTGATAATCATCAATTGGTTGCTCAGCAAGATAATCAGACAGAATACTACCATTTATGGCCTTTTGGGAAGTATATTGTATGTCATACTCTGTCAACACCATCTGCCAATGGGCAACCCTTCTGGTGAGAGCTGGTTTCTCAAAAATGTACTTGACTGGATCCATCTTTGATATCAATAGAGTTGTGTGAGTCAGCATATATTGTCTCAAACGCTTAGCAGCCCATGCAAGTGCACAACATGTCTTCTCAAGCATTGAGTATCTAGACTCGCAATCTGTGAATTTCTTGCTTAGGTAGTAAATGACATGCTCTTTCCTACCTGTCTCGTCGTGTTGACCGAGAACATAACCCATTGAGTTTTCACGTACCGACAAATACATTATCAGTGGTCTCCCTGGAACTGGAGCCATAAGAATCGGAGGTTTCTGCAAATACTCTTTTATTTTGTCAAATGCCCTTTGGCAATCATTATTCCAACGAATTGATCTTCTCAACAATTTGAATATTGGCTCGCAAGTGGCTGTAAGATGAGATATGAATCTAGCAATGTAGTTCAACCTCCCTAAGAAACCACGAACTTGCTTTTCTGTTCTTGGCTCGGGCATATCTTGTATTGCTTTTACTTTTGCTGGATCAACCTCGATTCCTCTTTCACTGACAATAAAGCCCAACAGCTTACCAGATCTCGCCCCGAAAGTACACTTATTAGGGTTCAGCCTCAGTCTAAATTATCTCAATCGTTCAAAAAGCTTTTTCAGATTTGCCAAGTGCTCTTCCTCGGTCTGCGACTTGGCAATCATATCATCAACATAAACCTCAATCTCTTTATGAATCATGTCATGAAAGAGTGTCACCATAGCACGCTGATAAGTTGCCCCTGCATTTTTCAAACCAAAAGGCATCACTTTATAGCAGAACGTGCCCCATGGGGTGATAAACGTTGTTTTCTCCATGTCATCGGGTGCCATTTTTATCTGATTATAACCGGAAAAGCCATCCATGAAGGAGAATACCGAGAATTGAGCTGTATTATCTACCAACACATCAATGTGAGGTAATGGAAAATCATCTTTCAGACTTGCTCGATTTAAATCACGGTAGTCAACACACATCCGGACCTTACCATCTTTCTTAGGTACCGGGACAATATTCGCAACCCATGGTGGATAGCTGGTGACGGCCAAGAAACCTGCATCCAACCGTTTCTGCACCTCCTCTTTGATTTTAATAGCCATTTCCGGTTTAGTTCTTCTGAGCTCTGTTTGACGAGGGAACAACCTTCTTTGAGAGGCAACCTGTGCACAACAATATCTGTATCCAACCCCGGCATATCTTGATAGGACCAGGCAAAGATATCGACATATTCGCGCAACATCTCAATCAGCTCTTTCTTCACATTCTCTGCTAGGCTTGCCCCTATTTTAACCTCCTTCTTCACATCCTCGGTGCCAAGGTTGATAACTTTTAATGACTCTTGATGAGGATGAATAGCTCTTTCCTTCTGTTTCAATAATCTGGCCAATTCCTCGGGAAGTTCACAGTCTTCCTCACCCCCCTCTTCAGCTTGGTAAATTGGATTATCAAAGTCATACCGAGCCATAGCAAAACTGTTATCAACTGGATTCGTAGGATTATTTCTGCATGAATGATGGTTCATGCTTTATTTTAGAAAGAGCTTTTTGAAAAGAAAGAAAACAAACTATGGAGAAAGAAAACATTGCCTTTTTTATTTTAAAAAAAGCGTAAAATGAAATACTGGGAACACAATTTTTGAATACAAAAAATGTCCTTTTATTGATGATAAAACTTGCATATGAAACAAATGTGGCCCTACAATGAAATCACTAAGCCTTGGGCAAGGGCATAGGATTATACATGCAACATGAAAAAACAAAGAAAATTACTCTTTCTGCAAGGTGACTTGGATGAAGTCTTTAGAGAACTAGTTGTTCAGCTCCTGCCCCGGGACACATGGGCGCACCCAGTTGTCCATATCATAATCGTTGTCTCCATCGTCTTCAGTTGTAGCAAAGACTTGACCAGGGTTGATGATCCCCCCACTAGAAAAAATGACAGGTCCCTGACGCTTTTGGCCTTCTGGCTGCGAAGCTTGAGTAAGCTGGTAACCAATTCCCCACTTGGCTTCCTTAAAAGGCAACTCAATCAACTCACCCCAACCTTCAGCATGGCCTGATTGTACTACTTCGAGAGCCTGTTTGTAAGAAGCTATAGAAGTCCCCGCTTTTGATTCATTGGCAGGAGGGTCACCTTCAATACTCACTGCTTTGAATGCTTGACAAAGAGTTTCATGGATCTCGTCGTCCATCTCCACATATTTAAATGACGACAAATGACTGACGAATATATCCTCCTCTCCACATACTATGACAACCTGACCATCCATGACAAACTTTATCTTCTGATGGAGCGTTGATGATATTGCCCCTGCAGCATGTATCCACGGGTGCCCTAGCAAGCAGCTATAAGCCGGCTGGATTTCCATCACATAGAAAACCATATTAAACACTTGGGGCCCAATCTTCACAGGCAACTCTACCTCCCCAAAAACCGATCTTTTGGAGCCGTCGAAAGCGCGTGCAACTAAATCACGTGGTCGGAGTACAACCCCCTCAACATCCAACTTTGCCAAAGCCTTCTTCAACAATACATTCAGGGACGAACCAGTATCTACCAACACATGGGACAAGACTACCCCTTTGCACTCCATGGAGATGTGGAGAGCTTTGTTATGATTTCTCCCCTCTGGCGTCAGATCAAAATCGGTAAACCCTAACCCATTATTGGCATTGACATGGCCAATAATACCCTCGAGCTGGTTCACCGATATCTCCTGTGGAACATACGCCATATTTAAAATCTTCAGCGGGGCGTTGCGATGTGCCTCAGAACATAACAGTAATGACAAGATAGAAATCTTGGAGGGAGTTTGATGTAGGTGATCCACTATTTTATAATTGCTCTTTCGGATAATCCACATAAACTCTTCAACGTCCTTTTCAAAGGAATTATTAGGCTCTGCCCTTTGCACGGGCTCTTCGTTTACTACCTGCTTGCCTTTAGCTTTCGCCAAAGCTTCAACATCATCATTTTAGAGCGTCTGTGGAGCAAAGAGCCTTCCACTACGGGTAAAACCACCCGTTCCTCCTACATTCCCCACACTTGAACCAATTTCCTTGGGAACCTCCACTTCCTGTTTCTACCCTTGATAATAAACATCTGCTCCGTAATGCCATGGGATCACTTTTGTACTTTCATATGGCATAGGGCCCGGAACAGTTATAGTCACAGGGGCTAACTACTCAGGCACAAGGACCTGTACTGGCGTATGCACAGGAATCTCTGCCAGAGTAAAGTAAATGGTAATTGTCGAGACCGTATCATCCTTCTTCCTCATTTGATCAAATTGTAAATAACCCTCGTCTATCAACTTCTGAAGGCCCTTCCTCAATTCATCACAACCATTCATTGCAGTCAAACATTTTGAGCAATTTTCCAGACAACCGGGGAATACGCCCCCTTTCAACAAACGCTTTTTCACGATCTCCAAAGATGTTCTGACTTTGTTGATATCTGACACCAGATTCAAGCCTTTGTCCTCTTCTATTGTATTGACCTTTGGTCCGCCATGCGGGGGCATGGGGTTTTGAATCACATTGGGATTAGGAGCGAAGTTGATAGCTTTCGAATCAACCAGATCCTGAACTACGTGCTTAAAAGCTTTGCAGTTCTCTATATGCTGGCCGGGCGCACCCGAAGGTAGCCTGCCTGTTGGTGGTGTCAGCGTTCTTAACTGTACAAACTTTAAGCGGAGAAAATTCTACAACATCTGGGCATATGTCATAGGTAAAGTGTCAAAGTGGCGATCATTCAATCTCTGCCTCAATTGGTATTGTCTTTGAGATTGTGACTGAGATTCGGCAGCTGGAACCAGAATAGTTACAGCTGCTGCTTGATGGTACGAGCCCTGACGTCCTTTACCTTCGCCCCCCTGTCCATAGGCAGCACTGGTTTCACCTTCACCTTTCTTTGAGCCATTCCCAAAAATCCTTTTTGCATTGGAAGAGCCTGCCCCACTTCCATCTTGAATTTTCCCCGATTTCAAAAGATTCTCAATTCTCTCTCATCCTATCACAATGTCAGAGAACTCAGTGGATGGACATCCGGCCAAGCGTTCCAGATATGGGCCTCGTAAAGTATTCATGAACATATCATCCATTTCCCTTTCCATCAACAGGGGTTGTACTCGAGCTGCTAGCTCACGCCACCTTTGGGCGTATTGTTTGAAACATTCCTTCGGATCCTGTGTCATATTCTGCAATTGGGTATGATTAGGGGCCATGTCAATGTTATACTGATACTGTTTCAAGACAGCATCGCCCAAGTCCCTCCAGTTCTTGATATAAGCTCTTTCCAGCTTCATGTACCATTCCAATGAATCTCCTGACAGGCTATCCTGAAAGGAGTACATCCACAGCTTTTCATCGTCAGAATATGCAAAAATCTTCCTAAAATACGCCTGAATATGAGTCTTAGGACAGGTACTTCCATTATACTTGTCAAAGGTTGGGGGCTTAAACTTTGGCGGGATCCTCACCCCTTGCACCAGCCCCATGTCAGCAACATTAATTCCCATAGAGTTTTGACATTCCATGGCTCTTACCTTCTCAGCCAACTCTTCATACCTTCTGTCATTACCATCATTATGAACCCCCATGTCAGCATTCAGCACAGAGAACTGATCATCTTGATGGTCCTCCACATGTTGATGATTAATATGGCCAACACCACCAGGAACTCCGCCAGGAGGATCAACTGCCGCTCCGCCAGGAGGATTAACTGCCGCTCTGCCAGGAGGATTAACATTGGGGATTTTCACTTCCAACCTTTGAACTGCAGTTCTCAAATCCTACTGCCCCTGGGCTATGCCTGTATAAGGTTCATGAACTGCTCCATACGGGTCCTCATTTCAGTGAGTTCTGCCTGCACCTGTTCCATGATTCTGGCTTGATTTTGTCGAGTCGCGTAGCGATGAATGTTGAGATCAGCTATTCTGCCTACAACCAAATAAAGGTTAGAAACTCCCTGGGACGAGTACCTGTTATGCAAAATGATATGTTATGAAATGTATGCACATGCCATGTCTTTCATTTCCAGGGCTTTTCACCCTGATTCCAGTCTTAATCACAAGAAGCTGAGCTATATACATATATTGTCAAGAGAAATTCTTTGATAAGAAACGTGCTGTGATAAAGTGTTGTGCTAATGTGTCGGTGAACAGAACTCTGCTAAGGAATCATTTTTGAGTAAACCCAACATTTGAATTAACAGAGAGCCAAAAAGTGCTGAAGAATTCTACAACGAGTTTGCAAACTGGAAATACATCAAGAAAGTGGCTCCATCAACAAGCCTGATGGTAACCACAGTACATCAACAAAAACTACACTAGGAAAATAAAGAGGAAACTATTAATCATTCAGCTCCAAATCTTTCAGCTTCTCACTAGAATACTTGATTTCTTCAAAGAGTATTCTGGTGCGCTGATGGTTTGGCCTTTCAATCATTTCTTTGATCAAATGTCCCTCTTCTTCAGAGCTTCGGCTAATGAATCCATGTGCATCAAGAGAGCTTCGTCATCACTCACCTGCTTAGGCTTTTTCACACCAACTCGCATTTTGAGTTCCCCTACCTCTGCCATAGCATCTTCAAGTTTCTTCTTGGAAGCTTCCAACTCATCTTTAACCTTTTCAAGCTGCTCTTGGCTTTTATCAGAGTTTTCACGATGCTTTCTTCGTTGTTCATGTGCTCTCTGGAGTTCATCGTCTCTGGTTTTTAGTTGCTCTCGTAGATCTGCATTCTCAATTCTAACTTCGTCCCATGCTTGCTGAAGTTTGGTGAGGTTGGCTCTTGTTTGGGCCAAAGATTATTTAGTCTGCTTATAAGTTAGAGCAGAAGTTTCAACAGCCATATTAACTTTCTGGTAATGCTGGGCCCTTTTAGCAAAATATTTTTCTCTTGCTGTTAAGATCTTTTCTGCATCTTGGGCTTTGCGTTCTAATTCCTTGTTGGTATGTAAAGCGTCTTGAAGATGGCTGCTCATATCAGAATTCTCCCCTCTAAGCTCTTTCACCAAATTCTACAATTTGTTGAATTCCTCAATGGCCACTGTGGTAGGTTGTTCTTGCGTCACTGGATACAAAGGTGGCTCACGTGAAAAAGGCAAGAGAACTTCTTCAACCTTCCTCTGGATCCACTCTGTAAACTGCGGATAGGCTCTATAATCACCTTTTCCAAAAACAATCTTCCCAGTCTTATGGATGTGCCCCCAAGCGTGCACAGCCTTCCTTAGCACCTCTGTATCTTCACTCCCGTTAAAGAACAATGACTCTTCCATATGTTGGTCTTCAGGAGGGTTCCTTAAGGCATATCCAAATTGCCTGATAGCCAGGATAGGGTTATAATTAATTCCCCCCTTCCTGCCGATCAAAGGCACATTCGGAAAATTCCCACAGCTGGTAATGATCTCTATTCCTCGCAACTGATGGTCAAACCAAGCAATATTGTCAGCAGATAACCCCATTATCCGTTTAGACCACTTTAGAGAATCCTTCGTGTCTACAAAGCTGCCCTTCTGAGGTAAATGCTTCAAAAACCAGTTGGATAAGAGTGGAGTGTAACGCCTGGTTTTTGTTAGATTTATTTAATCGAGTCGATTTAATGATTTTTGTTTTTATATTATTTTATTCTTGGTTTTTATTTGGTAAATATGTTATGTTTATCGTTATTACGTTTTATCCCGTTTTGGGAACGTTTGCGAGGAATTGAGTGTAGGGGTATTTTGGTCATTTTGCTTGGTTGAATATTATTGTTTTTCATTAAATAGAAACATAGAGACTAGAAAGAGAGAAAAGAAAGAGAAGAGAAAAAGAGAGTGAGAAGAAGAAAAAGAGGAAAACTTGGAGTTTAAGAAACCGATTCAACCGACACTTCAAAACACGATTAATCGGATAAGGGTGCGAAACTCGATTACTATATGCTTGTGTATGAATATGTATGCGTGTGTTTGAATGTTCTCTTGCTTTTCCTAGTTTTTTCAATTTTAGGTTGAAACGAGAAAAATGAATAGAAATCGATGTTTTCACGGTCGGAAATCGATATAAACTGTGTTGAATTATCACACTATGCATATGAACATTTGTTGATACTTGTTATGCTGTTTGGAACTGATTTGAGATGAAAATGGTGATTTTGGGAAGGATTGTCGAAGGGTTATTTTTCAGAAAATTGCAGTGCGCACTTAGCGTGCAGACGCCCGCTTAGCGCGGTCTGGAGAATTTGCAACCTCTCCAGGCAGTGAGGAGCGCGCTTAGCATGGGGTGGAGCCCGCTTAGCGCGACCTGGAGCAAAAATAAAACTATTTTTTTCGAAATCCATAACTTTTGATCCGTAACTCGGATCGAGACGTTCTTAGTACCGTTGGAAAACTAATGAGATGTTATTTCTTATAAAAATGGTTTTTTTGAGATTTGTGGCCGACTTAATTGTGTCAGGAATTTGGAAACGTGTCGTTTTGTCGACTTTTATCGTTGTAATTGTGTGCGATTGATGTGTTATCATGCGATATGTTTTTGTTATATAACGTATAGCTTGTGTGCTGTTATATGATGTGAATGCAGGTGATGAAATGTTGTGATGATGGTTTGGGGCCTTGTGGCAAATAAATGCATTATTTTGGGTTTGATTGCAATGCATGATTATTGATGTTGAGATGGCTCACATGGTTAATATGTGTATGCATTGGATTGTCATGAGTCATTAGTATGCCATGCATCATGATATGCATCTTGTGATGTCGTGTGCCCTTGTGGGGTGTGAGCGACGAAACAATTCCAGAGGGAATCTGCTATAATGATCGTGTGCCTTATACAAAGAGGACCTAAAGCGACGTTATAGACGATCGTGTGCCTTATACAAAGAAGACCTAAAGCGATCGGATCGTGTGCCTTATACAAAGAGGACCTAAAGCGATCCTTAAACGCCGTGTGCCTTATACAAAGAGGACCTAAAGAGACGGGGAACATCGTTTGCCCGACGAGGAGTTACACTAAGTAACAAGCGATGATTCCAATAATTCCTGAGTGAATTAATGATGATGAGAATGATGGATGGAATGGTACCGCATGCATAGAGTCGTTGTGTCGGTCTCTGTGTATTTGCATAAGTCATGAATGGATTGATTATGTGTGGGAATTGTGAATGGGATTGATGAGTTGATATATATATTGGTGATAAATGTGTTGAACATGATTGATATGCCTTTATGATGGATGCATTAATTATGAATTGTTTTGTTTTGTATTTGAACTATGGTGTACGTTGTGGTGAGAATGTTTTGCATGCGTATTTCGTGTTATTGCATAATTGTATGCAACTATATTATAATTGTGTTTCTCACCCTTCTGCTGTTTTGAATGCTCTATGAGGCATTGCAGATTAGATGCTGGAGGTCTTTTTGTGAAGATTATGTCTTCATTCTTTTGTCGGTCGGCTCTGATATGTGGCACCGGGTAATCGGGGAGATCGTTATGTGATTATGTGTATATATATCTTTTTGGATTGTACACGTATGACTCTGTATATGACAGATAAACTTTTATGTTTATATATGAGATTTCAGTTGCAGATTTTCCGCTTTTATTCTGTATCTGAATTGTGGGTGTTAGGAACTGAGTTCCTCTGTTTATGTTGCTACCTGATTGTTGCATATCTATATGAGCAGGTTGTTATATTTCGTCACTTTGATGTGACGCTCCCGTCTATGCCATGAATGTTTTCATTATACTCTGATTATTTGTTATCGCTTTAATTGCTCGGAGTATAGATTGGGGGTGTCACATTAAGTGGTATCAGAGCCAGTCCGTGTTGGTCATTTTGACCAAGTTGTTTGTTGTACGACAGTTGTGTTCTGGCGAGTTGATTGTTTAACCATAGTTACTATTATTGGATATGAACAGAATATGGCTGGTAGGAATGATGCTACTCTTGCTGCTGTTATGCAAGCTATGGCCCAGGCTGTGCGAAATGCACCTAATTCTGGTGGGAATGATGAGTTCAGGAAGAACAAACTGCCTGTCTTCAAAGGGAGACGTGATCCTGATGGTGCTCAGATTTGGCTTAAGGAGATTGAAAGAATCTTTCGAGTGATGGACTGTGTTGAGGAAAAGAAGGTGAGACTGGGTACTCACATGTTGCAGGAGGAGGGTGATGATTGGTGGGTTAGTACACGTCATGTGTGGGAAGCTACAGGTGAAGTTGTCACTTGGGCTTTGTTTAGTAGTGAATTTTTGAGGAAGTATTTTCCTGAAGATATTAGAGGAAAGAAAGAAATAGAGTTCTTGGAGTTGAAATAGGGTAACATGTCTGTTACTGATTACACTACTAAGTTTGTGGAACTTGTTCAGTTTTATCCACATTATGCTGAAGCAACTGCGGAGTTTTCCAAATGTGTGAAGTTTGAGAACGAGTTATGTCCCGAGATCAAACAGGCAATTGGTTATCAAAGAATTAGGAGGTTTTCAGATTTGGTGGATTGTTGTAGAATTTATGAGAAGGATATCAAAGCTCGTTCTATTCATTATAAGAGTGTGAACGAAAGGAAAGGAAAGCAACCGTTTCGTGGTGGTCCGTATATGGCACCAGCTGACAAGGGATAACAAAGGGGTAATTTTGCTAAAAGGCCAAGTGGGGGAGGTATGAATAATACTCCGAGATGTTTTAAGTGTGGTGACTTAGGACATCGTCAGTTTGAATGTAGAAAGGATATGAGGAAGTGTTCCAATTGCGGAGGTATAGGACATGTCGCAGCTGATTGCAAGAGGAATGTGGTGAAGTGTTTTAACTGTGGTGAACCTGGTCATGTTAGTACGAGGTGTCCGAAACCAAAGCAAGCTCAAGCTGGAGGGAAAGTATTTGCATTGGCAGGGACTCATCCTACTAGTGCAGATCGTCTGATCAGAGGTACTTGTTTTATTAATAGTACGCCTTTAGTTTCTATTATTGATACTGGAGCGACTCATTCGTTTATTTCATCTGAGTGTGCGCGGCTGTTGAATCTTTTGATGTCGTCGTTGGGTGGAGAGATGGTTATCGATACTCCAGCATTAGGGTCGGTAACTACTTCTCTGGTTTGTTTAAATTGTCCTTTGACCATTTATGGTAAGGATTTTGCTATGGATTTGGTGTGTCTCCCGTTGGAGGATTTAGACGTAGTTCTGGGAATGAATTGGTTGCAGCTCAATCGAGTTCATATCGATTATTATCATAAGTTGGTAAGATTTCCTTCTCTTTAAGAAGACGAGGAATCGAGTTTCTTATCTACCAAAGAGTTGAAGAAACTTTTGGCGGATGAAGCTTAGTTGTTCGGGTTGTTTGCATCGTTGACTATAGATAGTCAAGTTGCAATTGATGTATTTCCAGTCGTGTGTGATTTTCCGGAGGTGTTTCCAAAGGATATTTCTGATGTGCTACCAGAAAGAGAGGTGGAGTTTTCTATAGATCTAGTTCCTGGTACTAGACCTGTGTCTATGGCACTTTATCGTATGTCGGCATCTGAGTTGGTTGAGTTGAAGAAGCAGTTGAATGAATTATTGGAAAAGAGGTTTGTGAGGCCGAGTGTACCGCCTTGGGGTACGCCAGTTTTATTGGTGAAGAAGAAAGATGGAAGTATGCGATTGTGTATTGATTATCGCCAACTGAATAAGGTGACGATTAAGAATAAGTATCCTCTTCCGAGAATTGATGATTTGATGGACCAGTTGGTAGGTGCGTGTGTGTTTAGTAAAATTGATTTGAGGTCAGGCTATCATCAGATTAGAGTGAAGGAGGAAGATATACAGAAGACGACTTTTATGACACGATACAGACATTACGAATACTCTGTGATGTCGTTTGGGGTTTCTAATGCGCCGGGAGTGTTTATGGAATATATGAATCGCATATTCCATGAGCATTTGGATCAATTTGTTGTTGTGTTTATTGATGACATCTTGATTTATTCTAAGTCTCGGGAGGAACATGCGGAACATTTGCGTATTGTATTGCAAATTTTGAAGGAAAAGAAACTTTATGCCAAGTTGTCCAAGTGTGAGTTCTGGTTGTCAGAAGTGAGTTTTCTTGGGCATGTGATTTCAGGTAATGGTATTGCTGTGGATCCATCCAAAGTAGATGCAGTTCTACAATGGGAGGCTCCTAGATCTATTACTGAAATTAGAAGCTTTTTGGGTTTAGCTGGATATTATCGAAGATTCATTGAAGGCTTTTCCAAGTTAGCACTTCCATTGATCCAGCTGACTTGTAAAGGTAAAGCGTTTATTTGGGATATTCAGTGTGAGGAAAGTTTTAGTGAGCTGAAGAGAAGATTGACTACAACTCCGATTTTGATTTTACCGAATCCTAGTGAACCGTTTGTGGTGTATTGTGATGCGTCTTTGAGTGGTTTAGGTGGAGTGTTGATGCAAGAAGGTAAGGTTGTGGCTTATGCTTTGAGACAATTGAGGGTTCATGAGAAGAATTATTCTACCCATGATTTGGAATTAGCTGCGGTGGTTTTTGTATTGAAAATTTGGAGACATTATCTCTACAGTGCAAGATTCGAAGTCTTTAGTGATCATAAGAGTTTAAAATACTTGTTTGATCAGAAAGAGTTGAATATGAGGCAACGGAGATGGTTGGAATTTTTGAAGGATTACGATTTTAGCTTGAATTACCATCCTGGTAAAGCTAATGTGGTAGCCGATGCGTTAAGCCAGAAATCTTTGTATATGTCTGCTTTGATGGTTAAAGAGTGGGAACTTTTGGAAGAATTTAGAGATTTGAGTTTGGTGTGTGAATTGACATCTAATAGCGTGAGGCTTGGTATGTTAAAGGTCACTAATGATTTTCTGTTGACCGTTAGCGAGAAACAGAGGCTGGATGTGAAATTTGTTGACTTGATGACGGTTGGAGGTAAAGGTGTGAATGGTGACTTTAAAGTGGATGATCAGGGTGTTTTGAGATTTCGTGGTAGAATTTGTATTCCTGATGATTCGGAATTGAAAAAGATGATTTTAGAGGAAGGACACCAAAGTAGTTTGAGTATACCTCCGGGAGCTAATAAGATGTATCAAGATTTGAAGAAGATCTTTTGGTGGTCCGGATTAAAGAGGGATGTGGCTCAGTTTGTTTATGTGTGTTTGACGTGTTAGAAGTCAAAGGTAGAACATCAGAAACCTAGTGGATTATTGCAACCGTTGGATATTCCCGAGTGGAAATGGGACAACATTTCTATGGATTTTGTGACAGGGTTGTCGAATACTCAGAGGGGACATAATGCCATTTGGGTGATTGTGGATAGGCTAACTAAATCAGCGCATTTCATTCCGATTAACATCAGTTTTTCTTTGGAAAGGTTGGCTGAGATTTATATCCGTGTGATTGTGAGATTACACGATGTTCCGTTGTGTATTGTTTCAGACCGAGATCCGAGGTTTACTTCCAGATTTTGGGAAAGTTTGCAAAAGGCGTTAGGTTCCAAGTTGAGATTAAGTTCTGCTTATCATCCTCAGACGGATGGTCAGACCGAGAGAACTATTCAGTCATTGGAAGATTTGCTGAGAGCTTGTGTTCTTGAGCAAGGTGGTGCTTGGGATAGTTATCTTTCGTTGGTTGAGTTCACGTATAACAACAGTTTCCATTCGAGTATTGGAATGGCACTTTTTGAAGCGTTGTATGGAAGAAGATGTCGAACACCTTTGTGTTGGCATGAATCTGGTGAGAGTTTGGTGGTTGGACCGGAGTTAGTTCAACAAACTACGGAAAAGGTGAAACTTATTCGTGAGAAGATGAAGGGTTCTCAGAGTAGGCAAAAGAGTTATCATGATCGAAGGAGGAAAGATCTTGAGTTTCAAGAAGGCGATCATGTATTTTTGAGAGTTACGCCGGTGACGGGTGTTGGATGTGAATTAAAGTCGAAGAAGCTTACTTTTCGGTTTATTGGTCCTTATCAGATATCCGCAAGAGTGGGTGTTGTGGCTTATCTGGTGGCGTTGCCACCGAATCTTTCGAATTTACATGATGTGTTCCATGTTTCACAACTTCGAAAGTATGTTCCGGATCCGTCGCATGTGATTCTGATGGATGAGGTTGAGGTAAGGGGGAACTTTACGGTTGAGGCATTACCGATGAGGGTTTTGGATCGTGAGTTGAAGCGGTTAAGAGGCAAGGATATCGTGCTTGTGAAAGTAGCGTGGGGAGGCGCTGCTGAGGGCAATTTGACTTGGGAGTTGGAGAGTCGGATGCGGGAATCGTATCCGGAGTTGTTCGTCTCAGGTAATATTTTCGAGGACGAAAATTTCTAAGTGGGGGAGAGTTGTAACGCCCGGTTTTTGTTAGATTTATTTAATCGAGTCGATTTAATTATTTTTGTTTTTATATTATTTTATTCTTGGTTTTTATTTGGTAAATATGTTATGTTTATCGTTATTACGTTTTATCGCGTTTTGGGAATGTTTGCGAGGAATTGAGTGTAGGGGTATTTTGGTCATTTTGCTTTGTTGGATATTATTGTTTTTCATTAAATAGAAACATAGAGATTAGAAAGAGAGAAAAGAAAGAGAAGAGAAAAAGAGAGTGAGAAGAAGAAAAAGAGGAAAACTTGGAGTTTAAGAAACCGATTCAACCGACACTTCAAAACACGATTAATCGGGTAAGGGTGCGAAACTCGATTACTATATGCTTGTGTATGAATATGTATGTGTGTGTTTGAATGTTCTCTTGCTTTTCCTAGTTTTTTCAATTTTAGGTTGAAATGAGAAAAATGAATAGAAATCGATGTTTTCACAGTCGGAAATCGATATAAACTGTGTTGAACGATCACACTATGCATATGAACATTTGTTGATACTTGTTATGCTGTTTGGAACTGATTTGAGATGAAAATGGTGATTTTGGGAAGGATTGTCGAACGGTTATTTTTCGGAAAATCGCAGTGCGCGCTTAGCGCGCAGACGCCCGCTTAGTGCGGTCTGGAGAATTTGCAACCTCTCCAGGCAGTGAGGAGCGCGCTTAGCGCGGGGTGGAGCCCGCTTAGCGCGACCTGGAGCAAAAATAAAACTGTTTTTTTCGAAAGCCATAACTTTTGATCCGTAACTCGGATCGAGACGTTCTTAGTATCGTTGGAAAGCTAATGAGATGTTCTTTCTTATAAAAATGGTTTTTTTTTAGATTGGTGGCCGATTTAATTGTGTCGGGAATTTGGAAACGTGTCATTTTGTCGACTTTTATCGTCATAATTATGTGCGATTGATGTGTTATCATGCGATATGTTTTTGTTATATAACGTATAGATTGTGTGCTGTTATATGATGTGAATGCAGGTGATGAAATGTTGTGATGATGGTTTGGGGCCTTATGGCAAATAAATGCATTATTTTGGATTTGATTGCAATGCATGATTATTGATGTTGAGATGGTTCACATGGTTAATATGTGTATGCATTGGATTGTCATGAGTCATTAGTATGCCATGCATCATGATATGCATCTTGTGATGTCGTGTGCCCTTGTGGGGTGTGAGCGACGAAACGATTCCAGAGGGAATCTGCTGTAACGATCGTGTGCCTTATACAAAGAGGACCTAAAGCGACATTATAGACGATCATGTGCCTTATACAAATAGGACCTAAAGCGATCGGATTGTGTGCCTTATACAAAGAAGATCTAAAGCGATCCATAAACTTCGTGTGCCTTATACAAAGAGGACCTAAAGCGACGGGGAACATCGTTTGCCCGACGGGGAGTTACACTAAGTAACAAGCGATGATTCTAATAATTCCTAAGTGAATTAATGATGATGAGAATGATCGATGGAATGGTACCGCATGCATAGAGTCATTGTGTCAGTCTCTGTGCATTTGCATAAGTCATGAGTGGATTGATTATGTGTGGGAATTGTGAATGGGATTGATGAGTTGATATATATATTGGTGATAAATGTGTTGAGCATGATTGATATGCCTTTGTGATGGATGCATTAATTATGAATTGTGTTGTTTTGTATTTGAACTATGGTGTACGTTGTGGTGAGAATGTTTTGCATGCGTATTTCGTGTTATTACATAATTATATGTAACTATATTATAATTGTGTTTCTCACCCTTCTGCTGTTTTGAATGCTCTATGAGGCATTGCAGATTAGATGCTAGAGGTCTTTTTGTGAAGATTATGTCTTCATTCTTTTGTCGGCCACCTCTGATATGTGGCACCGGGTAGTCGGGGAGATCGTTATGTGATTATGTGTATATATATCTTTTTGGATTGTACATGTATGACTCTGTATATGACAGACAAACTTTTATGTTTATATATGAGATTTCAGTTGCAGATTTTCCGCTTTTATTTTGTATCTGAATTGTGGGTGTTAGGAACTGAGTTCCTCTGTTTATGTTGCTACCTGATTGTTGCATATCTATATGAGCAGGTTGTTATATTTCACTTTGATGTGACGCTCCCGTCTATGCCATGAATGTTTTCATTATACTCTGATTATTTGTTATCGCTTTAATTCCTCGGGGTATAGATTAGGGGTGTCACATGGAGTACAGCAGTTGACTTGTCCTCCCCTTCTCTTCTCATTCTTGAAATGCACGGAGTGGTAGAAATCACCCAATAGAGTAGGAACCAGATTTTTCAAGACGAAAACCCTTACTGCGTGCATATCCACAAAGTAGTGTTGGTTAGGAAACAAGACGATACCGTAGATACACAAGGCCAGGATAGAATTGTAGACTGCCCAATTCTTGGCGTTGGCACACTCTTGAGCTTGGTTGGCAAGAAATTCCAAGTGAAAATCCTTAATTCCATTCTTATTAGCAACATTTCTCTTCAGCACTGATTGTTCCACCTGTAAGGCAGTTGCAATTTCTTCTATGCTAGGGTGATCTCCCAAAAAGAATGGTACTGTTGATTTGACTGAGATATCCAGGATGAACGAAAACTCCTCCAACGTAGGCATCAAGATATACTTTGGAAAGACAAAGCATCTCAATGACGACTCATAGAACTGCAGCAATGTGTGGAGAGCATCATGCTCATACTTTGTAATGTTATGGACCATTTTCACCAATCTCCCATATTTCCTTTGGAAGGTGATAAGAACACCCGGGTCAGCCATGGCTATCACCTTGTGAAGTAGGTCTAACATTGGCTCTGGAAATCTGTAAGCGACATTATTCTTCCTCTTAGCATTCGTCTCCGTTGAGTCCATTGACTGGAATCAGAGGTAAAATGAGCACCTGGAAATGATAAACATGAATGTTATGATATGATAATGCAATGCAAAAAACATGGTATCAGAGTGTCGCGTGTCTGTGCTGGACTATGAATAGTGTCAGTGTAGATCTGAGAACAACATAGAACTGTGAACAAGAACCGTCTGACCATAGTAGGATGAATATTTCCTTTTGTGTGATAATACCAGAAAACCAGGTATGTGGGAGGTTATGGTTACCTGCAAACCTGCAAACACCCGCCCCTTCTCACATGTGGGTACTAGAAAGGCGAGGATCCTCAATATCACGGACTCTCAGGTCGAGAAATGATGATACGTTCACCATTTCTGGTTTGGCATCATCATCAATCGAGGAGGCCTCAACTGGTTCCCCTCAAAAAAGGACATCCTATAGCAAGTTCCCAGCATTGGGTCCTCGGATCAAGAATGTGTAATGGGTTTGCCATTTCTGGTCTGCCATTATCACATCTCGGGAGGAGTGCCGCAACTGAGTACTCGGGAATGGTCACCAGAGTCGACAGCTTCCTAGGTTAACACCCTGAAATGCACAAGACGTGCAAATCAGAACATCTCCTAAGAAAACCTCGTCTGGGTGTGGATTTCGTGTAAACCATACGTACCAAGACGCTACGTAGGCCGCACTACTTTCCACACTAATCCTACATGTGCTCTCAAGCCTGTGTAATGGGCTTATCTCTCAGAACACCCTGCCCACCAAACAGAAAACAACAGCACAGTCCAGCACAAACAATATATATGGCAACAGTAAATGAAAAGCAAGTAAATGTAATAAAACAATAAACATGCAATAATGCCATAAATAAAGCGAGTAAAGCAAACAGATAAAACACCCTATAATCGAAAACAAACAAGCTTTAGGATTGACTCGCTTAGGAAACTAATCCCCAGTAGAGTCGCCAGCTGTCGCTCCCGAGATTTTCATCCAAGTATAAACGCGAAAGTGGCACGGAAACATAGTCGTCAGCAATGTGTATTTATCCCAAGAGTGGGAAAGGAAACACTGCGTAAACCTGAAAGGAAGGAAAAAAGCATGGTCTTGCGACCAAGAGAAACGGGTAAGGGAGTCGGTTACGCGAGGGGAAGGTATTAGCACCCCCATGCATCCATCGTACTCTATGGGATCCACGCTTGTTGTCTCGATCAGAGGGTGTCGTCGCCCGGGGCTCCGCTGCTACTGGAAAGGAAAAGGAACAGGAACGGAAAAGAATGAAGAAACAGGGAAGAAAAGGAAAAGAAAAGACTTGGTAGGACATCCTCGGAGTCCTAGGCCTACGTATTCCCTCGGGAGCGGGAAAGTCAGAGTCAACGTAGTTCGGACACAACTAAGGGGGGAGGTTGCTCGCCAAGACATCGTCGTCTTGTGCCTACGTATCCTCAATCTAACCAGAAGGAGGAAATCAGAGCAGTCGTAGTTCGACCTACTAGAGATGGATTTGCTTTGTTTATGTTTTTTAACGGAATACGCCAAGGTTCGCGTTCCAGCAGTTAGGTGTCGCAGCTCGTTGTACGGAGTCTTAGGCATTTACCTGTTTGCGGTAAACCGGAACTGACGCATCCTTTATGAATGGAATGAAAGAGATGAGAAGAGAATTATTTGTTTTTGTCTTTTAGGAAGAAGTGTTTTGATTATTTTGTCTTTATAACACATATTGCATTAAAGTCTATGACATAGGATCGAATGCTTCGCATATCCACCCAAGACGGGACGTACGCTAAACACTCTAAGAAAGTGAAAGAAGATATTCCACTATCATATTTCCCACATGCAAGGCTCATGTGCAATACATGTGAATCCTTTATTAGATGTTTTTTGCTTTTTGTTTTGAGATGAGGAATGAGAAACTCAAAGGAAGAAAGGAAAAAAATCTAAGTGGGGGGACTAGTTATGCTAATGTTGTCATGCATGGAAGTCCTATGGTTGTGTGGAGTATAAGAACCACATAAGTCTAAAGGAAAGAGGGGGATAACACTATCTAATGCTTATCCTACCTCACCTTAATAAAAAATTAAGGATGAGCTAGGATCCCTAAGGGTTGTGAGAAAGTTCTACACAATCAAGCATTATATCATGCAATTCATAAAAGAGAAATAGTAATGAAAGAGACGAGAGATGAAAGAAGAGATGAGTATGGATTAACATCCACATACTCAAATGTCTTACCTCTGCCCCTACACAAAATTTTAGTGCATAATCATCACAAGTAATGAAGATAAGTGCAAGAAACTACACCAAACAAAACCACTTGGTTTAAGAAGGAAAATTAAGAAGAAAATAAAGTTCAAACCAAAAGGGAAAGGTCCTAATGGTTAAGGGACATGCCAAGTCAGTATGTACATGTTAAAGGATCCTACTAATATAAACATGCCACAAGAAAGAAAACAAAATCAAACTATACACCAAATGTTCATACAATTACAAATGAAACATTAATAATGCAATATGAATGCAAATGAATCATGAATATGGATGAATGCACATGTAAGCATCAAAGTCAGAATTGAATGACATTTAAGGATGCATCAAGATGTCATTAATGTAGCATATGATTCATAAATGCAAGTATTGAACAAGTAGGAAAAAGTGTAAGCAAACATCATTCAAGTTCTAACAATGAAGCATACTTGTAATGTAAGTAAGAAATGAATATGAAAATTGAACCATTGACTCATGGAGAACCATTGGATCAGTCCACATCAGATGATCAAGCATAGTCAAACAATCACACAAATCAAGATGCAAGCACATGCTAATTATGATACAACACACACACATGATCAAACAATTTAAAAATAATTAAAAAAACGCGCACGTGTATGGGAGGGTGGATTATTAATGTGCTGGCATGTTATCATCCCTTGGATCAAAAGCATCTAATGGCCACGACTTAAATTGGATTCAGGCTAGGGTTTATGTGAGTTCATCAATTTTGGTGGCCGGAGAAGACTCCGGTCGTCTTCTCCGGTGATCCTCCACCGTGCTCAGCCTCCAACCACCACAAAAATGGACAAGACCTATATCAATCTCTTCCTCTCTCCACGTAGGTTCCAAATCCAGCTTCCAAATTCACAAATAACACACACACAGAGAGAATCGAAGCCATAAAAGTCTGCCCTAAAAATTGAAACTACGCACCTATGGTGCCTATCGACTAGCCGGATATCACATTGCTCCTACTGAGCTCAAAACAATCAAGAACAAGTTCATATTATGGCATAACAAAAGCAAAAAGTTTGAACTAAAACCTGCTCTATTGATGAATTCTTTCAACACAAGAAAACTAGATAGGAGACTCCACTTGCTTCTTGAACTTCACTCTGGCCAAATAAAGGCTATGAACTGCTTTGAATCACTGAACTTTGAGAGAAAAAGCTTGGAGAGGAGGATGAACCTGAAGATTCAATGTTGTTAGATCCAAGATCTCTTGATGATGATGATGATGAATCTTGAAGAAGATTGAAGAACAAACTCGAGTGAAAAAAGAGAGAAAAAACTCAGAGTGAGAGAGAGAGAGAGAGAGAGAGAGAGAGAGAATTTTCAGAGAGATAGAGTGTGAGGTTTTAGTGAAATGTGAAGAATGATCCAACCCCTTTCAATTCAGTTAGAAATTTCTATTTATATCCATGATTAGCTTCTAACTGTCATGGTTGACAGTTAGAACCAGGGTTAACTGAGTGAGGTTAACTGAGTTGGAAAAAAGAATGATGATGAGCTCGTGTGTGATTGTTTGATTATGGTGAGGAGCATGATATCATGGTGGTGATGATGTACTGAATGACAGCTATTCAATTGCTTCTCCCACAAGCTTCTCTTTTCTTTGTTTGGTTTCAACATATATGGCAAAGAGTACATGATCATGTATGTTGTGTAAGGGCATGGTTTGGTTTAAAATAGCAAAGTTTGGCATGGCATGACTGAAGTATACGCATGATGTACAAGGAGGGCAAGGTTGTTTTTGGCTGCATGACTTGCTTGGAAGGGAAGAGATACAGTTGGTATGACATGGTTTTTGGAGGAATGAATCTCCATGGCCATGGGGTGAAATGGTGAGCTTTTGAGGTCTTTGGAAAGATGAAATGGAGTAGAACAAATTTAATGTGAAAATCAAATGTAATTGGAACCTCTAAGACACTAAAAAATGACCATGAAGATAGGTGTGCACAACTGATGTAGCAGGTCAGCTTGACCTGGCCTGACCAGCTCTTGTGCGTGTGGAAAAATCAGTGAGAGGTTACCCACTTTGAGCCACCATAACTCTCAAAGGAATGATCAAATGAAAAAATGTCAAACACCAAAGTTGAAGAGGAGATGGAGATGAACAAAAGTCATGTTGAACTTTTTTTCATTTGGAACCTCTATCATGGAGAAATTTGTCTTTGAACTTGGGCCCAACATGCACACCAAGTGTTTGTAAAAAATATGGCACGCTGACACGCCCATGACCTGCCTAGTTGACCAAAATGCCATGATTTATCCCAACTTTGAAACACCATATCTCTCTTGATTTTGATCCAATGGGCATGTTCTTGGTATGGATTTGAGGCTTGAATGTGATATTTTGATAGGCCTCCCTAGCCTTTCCTTTTGGTTCTTGGAGCATGGAGAAAGAAAGCTCTAAAGTTGACCCTTCAACTTGTCAAAACTTGCCATAAATGGCAACCCTACATTGCTATTTTTGGCAACTTTGTATATTTCTTGATTTTTGATGAATCTTCCATTATTTATTGATCAAATCCTCACCAATGATCATATTTGACATGAGGAACATGAATTTGACCTCAAAAGGTCAAGTGTTGACTTTTCCTCTGCACAGTTGACTTTTCCCCAAATCTCTTGATTCTCAATTAATTGATCAATTGAAACCCTTCCAAATCAAATTGATGGACAATTCTTCATCCTTAGACCCTTGAGGCCATGTAGAATACCATAGAATCAAGTCTTGCCCAAAAAATCAGAAATAAAAATGATTTTATGGCAAACCTTAATTTTGACCCCTCAGTCTAGGAGAAATCAGCACATCCTCCAAATCCAAATTCCTCTGAGTATGATGTGTATTCTCTTAAACAAAGAGGAAATATGCCATTTGGAAATGATAAAAGCTCAAAGATCTTGCCCATTAAAGTGTTATACTCAAGAATTCCAATACCCTAGTTTGCACTGGTTAGGAGAATATGACTTTCTTCAATCTTCTATTGAATTCTCATCTTGTGATACTTTGAGGACTCAAATGAGATGAATTGAGATATGAGGAGCCGTTGTGACTTGTTTGGAAAAGCTTTTTACTCTTGTCCTTTGGCTTTGAACTGTCCACACCTTGATGTACTTGATACCATGCCTTGCAACCAATGATGTGTATGCTTTTAGTATGACCTACTATGAAATGCAAATGAATGAAACATAAGCCAATTATTGGAGAGAGATAAGAAGGCAAATTTTGAGGTATTACACCGTCGTCAAACAACTAAACCGTCCTCACTTAAGTTTTATTGAAGATTGAAGAATTGGCTGATAAGATAGATTCATCAGATAAGAAGTAGTATCTGTTGAATGCTAATCTTGGAAGATATGTGTGGATGAACCACGTATTTGCTCAAAGTTGAATCATCAGAAAACAAGAAGTCTTGTTTGCTGAAGATTAATTCTTTATGAGTTTTTGAGATGTTTTTAAGAAACGGATTAGGTCCACCCTTGACTTTCTCGTATAAAAACTCATTCAGAACTTTTTCATGTAAAGAAGAAAGATTGTTGTTCTATGATTTTGAACTTCAGAGTGAAGTCTGTTGAAGTCAGAAAAACTGAAGAATTCAAACTCTTAGAAATGATTCAACATTTGAATCTTGAATGATCTAGAAGTTAAAAGATTCAATAAAGAACTGAATAATGTGTTCATGGAAAGCTATGCAGAAAACTGAAAGAATATTCAAGAAAAAGACTTTCATAGATCCATCAAGTACTTGATCATTAATAATCTCTTAAGTGTGGATTGAATCAGTATAGCCAAGTCCTGATGATTTGAGACTTTCTTACAAGTTGAATCAAACCTTGTTGATCAAATCATCTTCCGATAAGCATCTCAGAATCCCTCAGCACATAACCTTTCAAAGAAATCAGATGAATGAAGTTAAACAGGAAAGGACGTCAGAATGCAAGTGACTCTTGAAGAATCCAAGAACCCTCAGTAGTTCACTCAGAAAAGGAAAGATCAGAGTCAAGATGAAAATGTTTTCAGATAAGTCTGTAAAGATTTCAGGTACCATCCTTCCTTCATTTATGACTTATTTTCATGATAACAAATCTCTTATCAAAACCTTTGGTTATGCTGCGATAACTAGAAAAGTTTTAAGAAAATCCTTTAATTGTCTGCATATGCCTTTTGAAATAGTTAAAGAAAATCACATAAGTAAGATTCTCTGCATCATGTTATTCACTCTGCGTGATAACTTCCTATAACCCATAAGTACACTCCAACTAGTACTCCTATTCCAGATCTAACTCTCTCTCTCTCTCTCTCTTAGAGCTCCTTTATCTAACCTAGTTAGTCTAAGAAACCGAGATGTTCAATTAAATTGTAGCACATTTCTTGCAGCCATCCAAATCTCCTTGATATACTCACATTGAATGATATTTGTTCAGTCTCGAAATAGGGAAACGTGCTACCTTGACCAAAATAGCTCTTCACCTAAGATACTAGCTTTAAGCAGGAATGATTATGCTCTGACAAGTTAGGATTCCCTTTAAATGTTGGAAATAGTGAAAAATCTCTTTTTACCTGCATGCGTTGTTTAATGATTAATAAATAAAAACCTTGAAATTAGAAAGCATGTCGTCTGGTTCCCTCTTAGAATTAATGACGTCATGAAGCAGTCACTGCATCCACCTAACTATTGCTAAAAATAAAGTACATATATATCTCTTTGACCTTCCCTAGAATAACAAACTGCTTAGCTGTCCTCATCCTTTAGACTTCTCTTAAGAACTCCAATCTTCTTAAGTCATTCTCAATTATTGACCTATCCAGTCCAAACTCCTCCACTCGTCTATTTAAAACCATAGCTTTCCAAAAGAATTCACCACCATCTCTTAGTCTTAACCCTCCTTTCATCCTCAATCTAAAATGACCCCAAGAACCTTTTATGGAATTGATGATCTCCTTGAAGTCATCAATGAAAAACGACTGAATCCAAAAGATACTAATCATGATTTTTATCTTGGTATTCACTTCCAAAATTGGAATGGATACATTCATATGCTTAGAGGCTCAATTTATCTGAACCTCTTAAAATACTTTTGGATTAATGCCTCTGTTAGCAGTAATGGTCTGACTATCTTTTCTGACATTTATGGTTTTCCAATCACCATTAATGCCACAAAAATCTCTGAAGTCATTAACTGTCCACTAGGAGGTGTCACTCCCAACCATGCATCCATTCGACGCACCTCTGATGCTGAAATGTACTATATGTTTGATAAAGGATCTGCTTTTGAACCCACAAATCCTGAAAAACTTGTGCCTATTGCCAGAGGATGGTTCAAATTCATCTTAACTAATGTTAAACCTCGAAATACAAACAAAGACTTCCTGTATCATGATGATAAGCTCCTCATCATGTGTCTCCTTAGGCCAATTCCTATTGATCTGTCTCAAATAATCTTTGATCATCTAAAGGAATCAATTCTTATGTCAAGATCAATGGATAAATCCTTCATTCCCTACGGAAGAGTCTTATCTGAAGTACTCTTCAGAGCTGGTATTGTGCAAGCAATTTGCAGAATTCGGTGTGGACCAGACACTGCTCTGAATAGGAATTTTTGTGAAACCTTCGACAACAGATGGTTCTCATAAAATTAGAAGACTACCTGTCATATTTAGGCTAAGTTATTAGTGTGTAATGGTTTATTAGGATCACATGCTCATTCTGTGTAATTGCAAATTAAATTAATGAAGTATGCGTGACTTTCAATCCTTATGCCTATACCCATACATGTGCGCTTATAAGACATATAAGACAAAATTTTGAAAGTAGAAAATATGTTTTCAATACTAGAGAGTGATAATACTCTCAGATACGCACTTATTGCAAAGTCTTGACTCCAGTCAAGAATTAATTAGAGAATCCTATGCGTGATCTCCTAGTTTTTCCAAGAATGATAAACTGTCGAACTCTGTGCTAGTTTTAATTCTCAACCTAGCCATACCTAGCTTAAAATATCTAGGAAATGATGAACTGAACGGTTGGAGTAACGAGCTTTTACTTCACTCTCTCTATTCGTTGCCTACTTAAGGCACCGTGTTCACTCCTCTATCCATTATTCCAAACTATCTCAGTCAGTACCCTTCCTTAGTATTTTCTCCAGGATGTCCACCTCTCGTCTAAAACCTACTGAGTATGAAATTGCTAAGTTAAGAGTCCTGAATGAATTCTCTGTGAACACCAGTTCTCTCAAGGAACTTGGCTTCACTAGAACTTCGTCCGAATTAAGATGTCAGAACTGGGAAGGTTATCTTGAGATGCTTCCAGGTCTCATTTACACAGATCTTGTTAAAGAATTCTGGGCAAATGCTGATGTATTTTCTAACAAATACAACCAGCACATCATTCAGTCAGCTGTATCTGGAATTCCAGTGGTAATTAAGCCCTCTGTCATTGCGGAAGCAATCAAGTGAGATGAAAATGGTGACACCACTGAAGACTACAAGGAAAGAAAAATATTCAATGATCTCATCTACAAAATTCATTGTGGAAATGGTCCCTCCAACTGTGTCTCCACACTCAAACCCTCAGCTAAAGTCTGGCATAGAATAATGGAAACAAACCTTCGACCTAGAGAAGTAGGAGAACAAGTGCTAACTCATTCAGATAGACTATTCATCTTCTTTCTGATCTACAGAAGGAAAATAAACCTTCCTCTAACTATGTTCAATCATTTGAAAGAACAAATTCTACTGTCCAAAGACAAACCCTCTCTCAGCATTCCATATGGAAGAGTCATATCTCGAGTCCTAGAAATTCAAGATGTGATTACCAGGCTAAACCACTTAGGAGAAACCACTGAATGCTCACCCATAGATCTTACAAATCTATCTGGAAGCTCCTAAGGAGAAATAAAATTAAGTCATGAGGGTTCTGTCTTGAATGTTGTTTCCCACTCTATGTGCTCTTGTTAATGTTAACAAATGAAATATCTATGTTTTGATTATCTCGAACTTTCTAAGATTAAGCTCAACCTATGCTCTGCATCTTAAAACTATTTTGTGTTGATGCTTCCATCTAGTTGATCAAAAATGAAAATGCTATAATTAATTTCTACAGATGATCTAAATCTTTCAATTGGCAATCAGTTGATTCCATCTAATTGTCCTTCAAATGAATATATTATGGTTAAAGATGGTTATCACCAACTGACTTGGATTGTTCTTAACTGCTCAAATACTGGTTCTATGGTTCTATGTTGTTACTATTCTCTATCATATCCAGTATACTTAATGCTTAACTGAGGACAAAATATATGATATATGATTTTGATCGGAAAGATGAATTCTATGCTTAAATGCTCATATGCTCTAGCACTTTTTGATGATGTCAAAAAGGGGGAGAAATATAATGATTTTGATTGAAAAGAAGAAATCCTAAAGAATGCAGAACTCAAACAAAGTACTCATATAAAAATACATTGCTACTAACGTTTGTTGTTTGATGTTTATCCGAGGAACTCTGAACAAGTTCACTAGGCATTCTAAGAATAGGTTAAGCTGGAAGAATCAGATTTATCATGATCTTGTCTCACTTGGTTCAGAAGCTGTAAGATGTCTGAGAGTATGCAATTCATAATGAAAGAATTAGAAGAAGGAAAACTCTGAAAGCAGTCAAGACAAAGTATACATTTCAAGATGCTTACTCAGAAGAACTGTGCAAATCAGAAGTCAAAGAACTGTCTGAAGACATGGATTGAAGATCCAAGAACAAGTAGTTCTGATGTCTACCAGGAACCAATTAAAATGAAAATGATTTGGTATCAGACTAAATCAACAGTTGGTAATCAGACTAAGGAAATACCTTCCAAGTGGTATGAGAAGAAGTCCTTCACTTGGCGTCAAACACAATATACTCTGGTATAATTCAGTATCAGACTAAGATTAAAACATGTGTGACAGTTTCAGAATCAAGCGTTGATAGATCACAAAAATTAACCATCAATTAGTATATAATAAAAAATCAAGCTTTGATGAACCACTGAGTTGTGACAGTAACAAGGTTCTGAGATGAAGACCTATGTTCAAAAGTCAAACTTTGAAAAAGTCATGATCCACATTGGTGATTAAAATCTTACCATCTTGAATTATGATTCTGAAGATCCCAATATCTGACTTATATAAATTAGGGGGAGACTGCCCTGAAGATCCAATTGCAAAATCTCAAATCTTCACAAAGTCTGAAACTCAGGGGGAGTTTCTTAAAAGACAGTGTCTGTCTCTGATGAATAGCAAGGCTATGTTATCAGATAAGAACTGATCTGCTTGTGCTTAAATGAATCTTCTATAAAGTAGAAATGCTTCAGAAGTCTCCGAAGATTACAAGCTCTGATACGGCTACAAAGAAATGGAGTTCTAAAGATCTGAAGATGGAAGTTCTGATGAACTAGTCCAGATGCTAAAGATTCTCTGTTTTCTTAAAGACAAGATAGAGAAGTAGTCCTTTTCTATTCTTCGTTCTGGCAACTCAAGTTGTTATTCTGTATATCTTTGGATCATATAAGATTCTAGATGGTCACAGATAAAACTTTGAGGATAACACATTCAGGGGGAGCTGTTGTTCCAGACTCTGAATATGTTTTGTTTGGTGATTACCTTGTATAAAATGTTCAATCAAAATACTTGGTTTTGTCATCATCGAAAAGGGGGAGACTGTGAGAGCAAGAGTTGTCTCTACAAGTCAATCTATGTTTTGATGATAACAACACGTATTTGTGAAAGAACCATTTTATGTTCTAACGTGTATTGTGTGCAGATCATAATTATAGAAAATATCAGATCCAACAAGCACCATCCAGATGAGCGTAATTGATGATATGCGAAGTTACTATGTGTGACACAAGTCGCAAGAAGCAAGAACACTTCTGTGTCTGATCTTGATCAGTCAGATCCAAGGATGCCGATATTGCTGATGCAATGCTCTTGTGGATGCTCTCTGAAAGTGATCGAGATTCTGAAGATTGCGAAGCTTCTGAAGAAGAGAACCGAAGTGCTGAAGACTCTCATGACTTGAAGTTCTGAAGGCGGAAGGCTATGAAGACCAAGTGCAGAAAGACTCTAAAGACTTATGCATTCTGAAGATTAAGGTTCTAAAGATCAAGTGCAGAAGACTCGGAAGACAGATTCCTAATGGACAAGTTCTGAAGTTTCGGAAGACTTGAAGAAGTAAAGGATAACGTGCTTAAAGACAAGTGCTGAAGTTCTGAAGACTGATTCCTAATGGACTTCTTCAAATAACTGAAGACTTGACATATTAGATATCCTGTTAAGAAGACTCTACTCATGCTTCATCAATTAATCATCAGAAGCCTCTGAAGTTCAGAAGTCACATGTTACCGTTGTGAGTAACTGTACACGGCGCCCAAGAAAGATATATCCCGTCACTTCTCCCAAAGCAAAAAGGAGATGTGTCAGTACAGCTAATTATTACACAACGTCTCTTTTCCAACAGCCAATAGTATTTCAAACGGCTATATTTCTACTGGGCTATTTAAAGGAAAGAGTTCTCGCTTCTGAAGGAATCGATTCATTCTATCAAAGGTGAATTGATAAAGTCATTGTGTGAAGATAGCAACAACGATGAGTTCTCGTTGTAACACTTAGAATATCCAAAGCTATCACCATTTACACAAGGCCATTGTTGTTAGAGCTTAAGATCAACATTCAACACAACAACAATGAATTGGTACAGAAGCTGTTGATGTAGAAGACAACATTGAAGATCTGTCAAGTCATCAACCACCTTCTCATCAGCACTACATTGAAGATCTGAAGCAAGGAGTTGTTGCTCAAAGTTTGCTCACCCCGAAGACGAAGAAGAAGAAGATCTACAAGATGTCAACAACTATCAAAACATTATACATCTCTGTAGTTTCTTAGAATAGCAAGGAGTTGTTGCTCACATCTTGCTCGAACACTTGTGTGTTCTTTGTACTTAAACTTAGGAGTAATCTGGTTGTTAAGAAGCATCTTTGTAATCTCCTGTAAAACTAATTCTTGGTGAATTAGGATTCCTTTAGTGATCAGTGTGACTGGAGACTCGAGAAGACAATGGCGAGATGTCATTGTAGGAAAAGCCTGAAATAGGGTCAGTAGCGTTATATTCATTACGATGAATCCCTGAACGTCTAGCTGTGAAAGCCTAGCAGTAGATCTTACGAGATTGGAACCCGCAGGTTAATGTTCGTTATATTCATTAAGTTGAATCCCTGAACGGTTCATTGCATGTTAGTCATAGTGCGGTTGTGCAAGTGGTTAGTCACCGGCTGTTACCCGTGCATCTGTAATCGAGATGGATTATAGTGGATTAAGACCTTGTGTTCAAGGCGAAATCACCTGAGGAGGGTGGACTGGATTAGCCTTTGTGGTGAACCAGGATATATCGTGTGTCCTTTAATCTTATGCTTAATTTTCTTATTTACGTTTATATATTGAGTATCAGAACCTTACATAAGCAAGTCAGAACCATGCAGCTTAACTCTGATAAGCTTCCGCACTGCAAGTTCTGAGAAATGTAGTTTATGTTCAGACTCTTGTTGGTTCTTATGCTTCACGTATAGCAAGTCTAAAAGTAACTTTGCCAGTCAGAGTCTCCCAACGAACTCTGATGTTGTCCTAAGTGTTTTAACGAAAAGAAGTGAAAAGTTGTCAAAAGAGTAAATACACAATTCAAACCCCCATTTCTTGTGTCTTTCTCGCACCTTCAATCCACACTATATTAACCAAAATTCACAGCTATATTAACCAATTTTTTGACCTACCATATTCATGTAAACACAAACTAAAATCAATCAGTAGGATATGTTAAATATTGGTTATTTATTAAGGATTTTTGTTTATATATGTGTATCTTAAAGTTGGTTGTTAATATGAATGATGATTAAGGATTAGCTCATGAGTTGTGGAACTAAATTGGATTGATTGATTTTAACTCTACAGCTTCTAACATGTGTACTGTATGGAGATTTTCTAAAAATATAAAAAATTTCTTAGATATGGATTTGTCTATTTATCCCAATTTGATATTTATTTTGAATTTTATATTTAATATTGTTGATTACATTTTTTTCAATTGTTATGGTCAAGTATTATGTTTTTGTTATTTGAAAATATCATGTTGCTCATTTGACGACTGACATACATACTCGCAGGAACTTATTACGGCTAGCCAATAAAATCAGTCAAAGGACGATTGGACAATGCTTGCAACTGTCCTTGCTGTCACATACATCTATATAAAGTAATTCATCCTGTGTGTAAACCTATCTCATACAGCTTGCACAATCCATCTACAACTTGTACAATCAGGTTTTTAAGCATATCTCATATAAATTTACATTTAAAGTCCCCTGCTTTAATAAAGTTGATGTCAACATCACTATGACACAATATTGACTGATGTCCCTGTTGAGTTTGACATCCTGTCTATCAGCAGAGTTTGGTATTTGAAAAGTTATAGTTGCATCTCAACTTTTTCTTTGAAAACCTATCAATGTTTAACCAAATAGTATGGACATTGCCATTTTGAATGTGTACTTTGTGCATGAATATTATTGAATAAAATAATTTCTGGAATATACTCAAACTTTTCCTTTGACTTTTATCATTTGGAAACATAAAATTCAACCCCTGTATTAGCATCATATGGTAGTCAAAATTTCCACAAACCAATCTTCCAGCTTTTATGCTCCTGGTATTCATCTCAAAATGATTATTGTACTGTATATCTCAACTAATGTACATTAATAAACCCCTAAACAATACAAGTTTTTATCATTTCATCATCTTTATCAGTTATGAAATCAAAGTCTCTGTACAATAATATTACAAGAGATATGAAAAGCTGGAATTCGACATTGCTTCTAAGATAGAAATTTACTTTGTGAGACTTATCGTTTACAGTTTTCAAACGATCTTTGATAAACTTACTTGTTTTATTTACTGCAAAACTGAATTTTAAGTGTTATACCAAGAAAAAATGACAATTCCGTTAATGCTTCACTTATTTTTAAGTGCTACATAACTAAAATAACTTGCTTCTTTTTGTGCTTGAATAAATTTTAAGATATACATAATTGACTTAATGTATACATATGAAATGGGAGACACCACATATACATGGCTAAATTAACAAATTCTATCGATTACAGACAACTATAACATTGTTTTTTTTACTTCTAATGGTTTGCCATGGTATAAAGCTAATGTGGGCATATGAAATGGGAAGCAGAGAATCATGTTACCTTACACCTTTTATCTGTGCATGATGAAGGTCTGATAGAACAGTTCATTATAGTGAGAAAAACCAGCACATAAACTTTGTTATACGTTTGAATATTATAGGAGAAAATAACATAAAATTACCTACATTCATGGAGTTTACTTGACATTTACTCCTTTCAATTAGGATTACTCCCATGACGCTATATTTTGAATTTTTTTAAGAGTATGGTCCATAATTTTAAAAACTTTATGTTAAACCTTATGTCATTCTAGATTCACACTGCTATTAAATTCAACAACACGCGAGATCATATTCATTTTCTTATAATTTAATGTATAGATTACTTAGGACAATAATTGTAGTTGCTTGCATTTACAGTGTTTAAAATTCCATGTAGGAAAATGCTTATATTTAGTACCTACATTTTTATTCACTAACTTCATGCATCTCATGCAGGATACTCGCCCCAATTTCATACAACATGAATGAGGAAAGGTTCAAAACCCATAAACTAAGGTTAACTCATATGGTTCTAATGTTTTACGTGATCATTAGGATAACTATGTTCGGTTTAAAAGTTGTTCTGGACTGAACCAATGGCTAGGCATGGCCCAATCCACTTCTGCTCCCAGAACGGCCCAACTGCCTAAGCCCAATCTGCGAAGAGCAGAGTTTACCTTTCTGCCCTCCAACTGGGCAAGGATTACATCGCTCCTCCCCGAAACTGCTGCCTGTCACGCACGGCTTCATTAATCCCAGGACAACTATGGGCAAGTGCCCGGAACTACGCCTTTGCCCGACATAACGGCTAGTTTTGGGCACCCTGCCCGACATAACAGCTAGTTTTTGGCAGTTACCTATTCTTCGGGAGACGGTTATTTCATCCAGAAAATAGAGATCGTTGGCCACGCGCTGGGGGCATTATATAAACCCTCTCACTTGAGAGGGCCAGGTATCCAATAATCATCCTAAGAACACACTTTGTACTTGCCCTTTTCTCTGACCTTTTCTTACTCGAGTGTCGGAGTGCCTTGTAGGTACACCCCCTCCTCTCCTACAAGCATCATCATCTGCCCTACGTGAAGGCCGTGACGATCCAGTCTGATCACCTCCGATCAGTGGCACCGTCTATGGGAACCTAGCTTCCCCGTCTTTTGATTCAAGATCCCCTCTTTTTCACTTCGAAGACTAAAGCTCTCTTCAAACCTTTTTCGATCATCTTGGCCTCCGCCAAGAATGATGCTATCCGTCAAGAATCTGTTGTCACCATTATAGCTGATAACGCTGACCACATCCTCGCCGGATCTATTTTTCCGGAAACTGACCAACGGGACAAGAAGACTGCGTCCCCGACCCCTGATGAAGTGAAACCTCGGGCACAGGCTGTTGGCCGTGTTTTCGAGCCTATTCCGGTTCCTCAAAATGCTGACTCCAGCACGACTGCTTTCATAGACTCCCTCAACAGATCAAACGTCTTGATCTTCCATCAAGGTGAAAAGATCAACGCTTTCGAGCACGTCCTCCATGAGCGCCCGTCCTCGGAGAAGCCTCGCAGCCCATCTCCACGTCCTCGGTCTCCCCCTAAAAAACAGAGGCGTGACAGGTCTAGAAGCCTCTCCCCGGAGAGAAGACGATCAAGATCAGAAGAGCCCGCGTTCGATCTTGTACAAAGACGACGCCGATCTCCTCCATGGAAGTCAAGACGTTCCCCTGCATCAAAGAAATCTAGGCCCTCAGAAAAGTACGAGCATCACCGTTCGTGCAAGCATTCTCCACGACGAAGCAGGAGCCATGGTCGTAGCTGTTCCTCCTCCCATTCCCCGAGCACAAGCAATGACAACGAACTCCATGGCCCCCTCTCACAGGAGATCATGGACACCAGAATTCCTCGCGGGTAGGAAAAGCCACATGCTTTAGCGACCTATGACGGGACCTCCGACCCCGGCGAGCACATAGAAAACATAGAGGCAATGCTCCACTACCACAATGTGAGTGGGGCCATAAAATGGAGACTGTTCCCAATCACCCTCAGGAAGGGGGCTATGGCTTGGTTCAAGCGCCTTCCCCGAGGGTCGGTCACATCGTGGAGAGATTTGAAGAGCCGGTTCGCCCGGCACTTTACGGCTTCCCGACGACATCCCAAGTTAGAGGCCACCTTAGAAGCTATCATACAGGGCAGGGACGAGTCCCTGCGGGCATATATTGAACGGTTTAACAAAGAAGCCGTGGAGGTCCGTACTACAGACCATATGAAAAGTATCTGCTCGAGAAGGGCTTGAGACCAAAAACCGAGTTTCGCAAGGCCATCGGAACCAAGACTCCTCGAACATTAATGGAACTTCTCTGGAAAGCTGAAGCGTACATACAGTACGAAGAGAAGGAGGCCGCATATCATGCCCGGGACGCAAGAGAACGCAAAAATACCCGGGCACCAAAAAAAGATGAGACGGAGACATCCCGGCAAGGAAAAGAGAGGCGACGAGATGATCGTCCCCGAGAAGGTAAAGGGCCTGCTGGCCGATTCACGGAGTATACCCTGATCACCGCTCCTCGCGAGCGTATTCTCTCCGAATGCATCAATACAGAGTTCAAGCAGGGAGGCATCAGGTTCCCCAAACCAACGACGTCCAAAGGCAACGTGGATAAAAGTAAATATTGCCATTTCCACCGCAGCCATGGCCACACGACCGAGGACTGCGTACACCTTAAAGATATTATTGAGATCCTCATCAAGGAGGGTCATTTGAAGCAATATATCAAGAAAGGCGAGTCTTCAAAACGGGAGGCGCCAGATTCAAAGAAGGAAGCATAATCATCCCCGTCTAGTCCTCCCCCACAGGTCGCTATGTCCATCACGCGACCAGAGGACTTTGCCGTTCAGATTATTTCGAGGAGCCATCCCAGGTGTTCACGCTCAGCACTTGGGAAGCATTCCCTGCAGCCATGGTTATCTCATACGGGGGGTATAATGAGCTGACAGTGGGATCTGTTAAGCAAAAGTTCGAGCAGCTTATTGATTGCAAACCTGACCGGCTATCCACACTTGACAAGATCAAGGGGCGCTCCCAGCCGATCACCTTTTACCGCGAAGAGCTGCCTGGAGGCTCTCCCAACTCACACATCCCCTTGCTCATCAGAGCAAGATTGGCAAACACCGACGTCAGAAGAATCCTGGTTGACCAGGGTAGTTCGGTGGACATAATGTACACCAGCCTGTTTTGGGCCCTCAAGCTGGACCAAAAGAACCTCTCACTATACGTGGGATCCGATTTGCAGGGGTTCAACGGAGCCACGACTAGACCCTGGGGGTACGTGGAACTCCTATTCACATTCAGGGAAGAAGAGGCGTCCAGGTCAATCAAGACCCAATTCTTGGTTATCGATTGCCCGTCACTATACCAATGCATCTTGGGGAGACTGACCCTCACAGAGTTAGTTGCTGTCCCTTTAACTGTCCACCTCAAATTGAAATATTATACGGAGAAGGGTCACGTTGCGACATTACACAGGGACATAAAGGCTGCCCGCAGATGTTTCGAAGCAGCGACCCGTGGACAAAACCAGATCAGTGCAGCACCTAAAGTAGCTAAGCGGGCACGGGAGGAAGATCATCCATCCGAAGACGGCCAACCAGACAAGAAACCTGCACTCCCTGTACACATTATCGACCTTGACAGTCGAATTTCAGAGGAAGGCGAGGAAGATAGTAGTAAATGTGCGTCAACAGGGACGACCACCTCCTCCACATCAGCCCTCATGCGACTAGTTCCAGACGGGGAGTTTGAATTCATCGCCTTCAGCAATAAACCCAACAGAGGCTTGAAGATTGGTGTTGGAGTACCCGACGAGGTCAAGCAACAGCTGAAGAAGTGCCTGGATGACAATGCTGATCTGTTTGCTTAGAGTGCCACAGACATACCCGACTTGGACCCTGAGACCGCATGCCACCATTTGACCATCGACCCAGCTGCCCGTGTCGTCGCGCAGCGCAGGCGAAAACAATCCGACGAAAAGGCACAGCTGCCGAAAACCTTGTACAAGACCTCTTAGAGGCGAAATTCATTTCAAAGGTCAGGTATATAACCTGGTTGTCCAATATTGTACTTGTTAAAAAGCATAGTGGAAAATGGCGCATGTACATTGACTATACTGATCTCAACCGGGCTTGCCCGAAAGATGCTTATCCCTTACCGAGCATAGATAAGCTCGTAGGTAACTCTGCAGGTTTCAAACTTTTGTCCTTCTTGAACGCCTATTCGGGGTACAATCAAATCCCTATGGCTGAAGAGGACAAGAGGTACACCGCATTCATGACCTCCTCGGGGAACTATTACTACAATGTAATGCCCTTCGGTCTGAAAAATGTTGGGACCACATACCAGCACATGATGAACAAGGTCTTCTGATCAGAGATCGAAGACATGCTCGAAGTTTACATAGACGATATGATCGTGAAATCCTAAGAGGAATCCGAACATATGGCCCACTTGCAAAAGGTCTTCGATCAGGCCAGGAAGTGCAAAATGCACTTAAACCCAGAAAAATGCACCTTCGAAGTACGGGCAGGGAAGTTCCTCGGATTCTACCTCACCAAAAGGAGAATAGAGGCAAATCAAGACAAGTGTCGAGCATTCGCGGAGTTCCCCACGCCCAGGTCGAAGAAGTTCATACAATCCCTCAACGGGATGCTTGCTTCACTTTCCCGCTTCGTGGCCAAGTCTGCTCAACACGCTCTGCCCTTCTTTAAACTCCTCAGAAAGGAGGCCAATTTTGAATGGACGGAGGAGTGTGAGCAAGCTCTGACCCACCTTAAGCGAGCCCTGTCTGAACCTCCTATGCTTTCTCGACCAGAATGTGGGGAGACCTTGTACCTATATCTTTATGTTGCCAGCGAAGCCATCAGTGCTGCACTCATCCGTGAAACAACGGACGGGTAAAAGCCCATCTATTTCACCAGCAAGGCCCTGCAAGTTCCAAAAATCAGGTACGCGTAGATAGAGAAAGTCGGAGCCGCTAGAAGACTCAGACATTACTTCCTAACCCACACCATAGCAGTACGCACGGACCAACCCATCAGGCAGTTGCTTTGCTGACCAGACATGGCCGACAGGATGCTCAGATGGTCCCTAGAGTTATCCAAATTTGACATTCATTATGAGGGCAGGAAGGCACTCAAGACACATGTCCTGGCCAACTTCGTGGCAGAGATGACACCTCCATCGTCCCCGCCAAGCGGAACGCAGAGATGGACCATTTACTTGGACGGGGCATCCAACCCCTCAGGTAGCGGCGCAGGTATCATCCTCAAAAACGAGGAAGGAATACTAATCGAAGTATCTCTAGTCATGTCTTTCCCTACGTCCAACAACCAAGCCGAATACGAGGCCTTCCTCGTGGGACTACAGCTGGCAAAGGATGTGGTTGCCAAGGAGGTGAAGAGTTACACTGATTCCTAGCTCATAGCATCCCAGGTACGGGGAGAGTTTCAAGCAAAGAACGACCAGCTAGTCGAATATTTGACACTGATGATGGAGAGAATCACCAAGTTTGACGCGTGGGAAGTCCAACACATCCCCCGCGAACGAAACACGCGAGCAGACGTCTTGTCCAAATTGGCTAGCACCAGAAAGAAAGGCGGCAATAGATCCATTGTGAATGAAATACTCGCCCGACCCAGCATTGAGAAACCGTCACAGTTGTCCGACGTCAACACCGTCGGGGACAGTCATTGTTGGATGACCCCCGTGTACGATTACCTCACCAAAGGGGAGTTACCCGAGGACGACAGGGAGGCCAGCGTGACTAAACGATGGGCTTGCTCCTATGTGCTGATTGAGGTCAAGCTCTACGGACGAGGATTCTCCATCCCTCTCCTGAAATGTGTCGAGGAGAGCAAAGTCCCCGAAATTCTCTAAGAGATCCACGAGGGCATCAACGCGCAACATTTACGAGGGAGATCATTGGCACGAAAAGCCCTGCGAGCAGGATACTATTGGCCGACCATGCAGCATGACGTCAGAGAGCACGTCCAGAAATGTCATCGATGTCAGCGCCACGGGGACATACACTTGGCACCCTCCAACGAGTTAAAGACTCTATCCTCACCTTGACACTTTGCCTGGTGGAGGATGGACATACTCGGCCCCTTCACAATGGGATCCTATCAAAACAAGTTCTTAATCATGGTCGTCGACTACTTTACTAAGTGGATAGAAGCTGAAGCCCTCGCCAAAATCACAGCCTTCAACATACTCTGCTTCTACAAAAGGAACGTCCTCGCGCGATTCGGAGTACCCCAGGCCCTCGTGACCGACAATGAGACATAATTTACGGACAGGAAATTCCAGGACTTTGTCGCAAGATTAGGCACGAAGCAATACTTCACTTCCATCGAGCATCCCCAGACCAACGGGCAAGTAGAGGATGCGAATAAGGTAATCCTCCGCGGTCTAAAATAAAGGATGGGCGACGCCAAGAAGAGATGGGTCAAAGAGCTACATAGCATGCTCTGGGCCTATAGAATAACACCACACTCCACCACCGGGGAAACCCCTTTCCGACTAGCTTACAGAACTGATACGGTGATACCGGTGGAGGTCAGGGAACCTTCCAGACGAACAGAAGCTCCCCTCGACGAGGAGATGAACGACGAAGCCTTGAGAGAAGAGCTCGATCTGGTCGAAGAGATACGGTCAGGGGCAGCTCTCCGCGAAGCTTCGCTGAAACAACAAATAACCTTGCGCCACGACGCTAGAGTCATAAAGCGCGACTTCCCCGTTGGTAGCTTAGTCCTGCGCAGAAACCAGAAGGATTTGCACGAAGGAAAGCTGGCCGCGAACTGGGAAGGACCCTACAGGGTCAAGTCCAAAACGGGCATCGGAGCCTACTCTGTAGAAACTCTGGACATAGAACCATTTGCTCGACCATGGAACGCTGAAAAGTTCAAACAATACTACAGTTAGAACCAACTACAAGGTCTGACTAACTGCCGACGAGATCTCTTCTAAACAGGGAGACGGCTCAGCCACAAGATCGTGCCCCGGTGTAAGCACGATCCATTTTACAACGCCGACCAGTTTCTGGTTATGGGACGAGCAGACTCTGTGCACAATGGGGATACCTCAATCGAGCTCTGCCGTTGTCACACCAATTAGGCAGGACACCCAGCTCGCGATGGGAACCGTCCAAGCCTATGAGATTAGTAACTCAACAGAGATCCTAGTCTCATCACGGGCGAAACCACTTCCCCAGCCGTTCGACCAGTCCCCTTCACTGTCAAACACATCTACGTCGAGCAATTCTCTAAATCATAAAACAAATCAGTTATCCCTGTTGCGGGCACAAAAGCTTATCGAGCAACAGTGAAACACTTAGAAAAAATAAGCAGTAAAATCCATGCGCAAACATATAAACCCGACCACACTGACTGAACACATACAATTAAGTTTAAGTGACCACAAGGGCCACAAGTTGTGCATGTTACAAAACAAGGGGGCCGTGCCCCCAAAGAAAATAAGATACATCAAAACACGGCACGCAGGCCAGATAAATTACAACAAGATAAAAAGAAATTATTCCTCCATCCGCTCCGTCTGATCCTGGACAAACTCTGACTGCTCGGGGATAGGCTGCGGCGACTGGTTTTCCTCGAGATGGGCGTGCTCAGCACCAAGGATGAGAAACTCAGGGACTACTATCTTGCCATTCTCCACACGGTCGAGAAAGTTGGTACCCTCGTTGGAAATTTGGATGTCGGGGTTCACCAGCCTGAGCTGGGCCACAACATTCTCGAACGATTCCTCCCCAATGGAAAACACGTCCTTTTCCGCCCGAAGCATACAAGCAACTATCTCTGCCCTGGTCTTCAACGCCTTTACGTCCTCAGGCTCATCCTCGGCTGGAGCACCTACGCATCTTAGCTGCTCGATCAGATCCTCGATAGCTTTCTTCTCTGCAGCCAAAGTCTCGTTCTCCCCCCTTAAATAGACAACTTCCTCGTCTAATTTCTTCCTCGCAGCGGAAGTAACATTGACCTCCTCCTTGGAATTTTTTAATTTCTCCTCCAGAGCAGTTATCGTCGCCTGGGCCCTCTTTAGCTCAAGTTCGGAGGAGATGTCACCCTCCGCATACACCTCTGCCATCTCCAAAACATGGACCACCGCGGAGGCATCTTGCGCCAACAATGCCCGCTTGCCCAGGCAATCCATGCCTTCCAACTTGAGAGATCCTACCCGGGGAACCACAAGAGACGTCCCCTCGAAGTATGTCCTATCATGGAGGCAAGGAGGAAGCTCGAACTTGCGTTTTTCGGCCACCCGGCTAAGGTCCACCAGCTCGTTGGCCCTGGTCCGCTTGAACCTTGAAGCCAATGGTGCTGGGGACCCCTAAGCAGAGGTAGGAACGGGCGAAGAGCTCCCCGTCTGTGGCGGAGGAGGAGGTACCCGCTGAGGAAATCGAGACTTTGGAGCGGCCGCACCAGGCTTGTTCCTCGCAACAACATTTTTCACCATTATTTCTTGGGCGTAGGGCATCTCACCTGTAAAACACAATAAACATATTAGATGATGGTGAAGAAAACACAATTCGGGCAAGTCAAAAAGCTAAAACTACCGAGCAGCTTATAAGCATCTGCAGGAGTCTTGCACTCCAAAAGCGCCTTTGTGTTGATGTAACGGTACTCCACCCGTTGGCTATCGTCTTCCTCGAAAATTGGGTCATCTTTCTTCATCCAGCAATCAGCAAGCCGGAAAGAATTAACATAGTTCACCAGCGTCTCATTGTCGGTCAGGTCCTGCTCGTCCAACATGCTTGGCTGAGCAACATAACCATTGGGCTCCTTAGAGAAATGACGTCCGCTCCAAAGAAAGGGAAACTTGAACTCTCTGTCCCCGATCAACTTCCCGTTCTCGTTATGCATGTCATTACCATTCTCGTCAATGGACACTGCCCAAACATACGTGCTGTCTTGGGCTCGCCCCGACACAGGTTCAATAATGCAAAACCTTTCCTTGAATGTCCGGATAGACTCCGAGAAAGGCTTAAACAGCTTCCGGGGTTGCTTCAACAACACCCAACCATATATCCTCCCCGAGACCTGCCTCTGAAGATGGAAAATGGTGAAGAACAAAGGCAGCGTGGCTCCTACCTTCAGAAACTCATAGGTCAGCTCGAAGGCGCGAATGAACGCCAATGAGTTGGGGTGCAATTGTGACGGGGCCAGGTCCAGGTGTACGAAAATAGACTGCTGTAAGTCAGTAAAGGGCAGCCTCAACCCCAGTTCCTTAAAGGCATACTCGTACATAGAGAATCTTTCCCTATAATCCGTATATATCCGATCGTCTTGGGAGGGGAAATGCACCTTCCATTCCCCCTCTGGTCCAACATCCGTGAAAACGTCCTCGGTGAAAGTCGCAAAGATAGATTCATGCTCGACAAGCTCTGCCACCGACCAGTCCTCCGCGGTATCTTCCTCGAGCTCCTCCCCGACTTCGTTGGGGGCAGTTGAAGCTTATGTGCTGCTACTCTCCGAGGATCTCTCCTCGAACGAATCTATTAAAATCTCTCTGTCAGGCCCTGTCGCCATCACCTGAAAAGCAGAGGACAAAAGTGAATTCGACGCAAAATCAAATCCACCCTTCCACCGCTAGTCATGTGAAAGGGCGCACAAAGGGCTGAGGATGGCGTCCCCGGCCTAAGCCCTAAATTAAACAAAAATACAAGAGTCTTCCACGAGGAGGTACTCGGGGAAAATCCCTCACACAACGAGGAGCTTCCTCGAGTCACTTCCCAGTTTCCGTTTGAAGCTTCACCGGAAACTTCAAACGTTCACCGGAAACTTCATCAGAGCACCGGAAACTGAGTAGCCATGGCAGTTACTTATGCGTCATCATCGTAACGACGCCAGAAACTGCCCTACTCTTAGTTCTCTAAAGGGCTCCGGCGGCCACGTCAGCAGCAGTGGATGGCCCAGCCACCGTCTGCCCCCAACAACCGCCAGGAAAACGCCACTATGTCTCCTAAATCTAACCTAACCACATGCATTCTAAAACAAAAATGAAAAAGCTAAAAGAAAACAAGGAGTCGGATGACTTACGTGGTCGGAGAAGTTGAAGGAAAGTGCTCGAAGCTTTTAAGGTGGCTGCGGCGGCGGACGACGGCGGCGGTGAGCTAAGTTCTATGAAGAAGACGAAGAAGAAGAGAGAGAAACGAAAGTGTAAAATGACCAGACTCTCTCTCCTTATATACTGCTGAGGAGCACGTGCATAGGCACGCCCGGGTAGGTCATAATGGCTATAGACTAGCCATCATTACCTAGTTACTACAGCACATGGCTCGAGGCACATGTGGCGCCCCAACGTTTCAATCCCTCCTAACCGTTGGTCTCCCCGTGCGATAGACAAACCAGACGCGGTTACGAGCCTTACAAACACCAGGGCCCACGGGCACCACGAGACAACTACCTCTGTCACCAAACGACGACTCCGTTACAGTTCTCTAGAACAACGGGCTATCCTTAAGTCATCACTCCTATGCTCGGGAACAACGACTTAGGGGACTCCTGTTCTGGACTGGACCAATGGCTAGGCATGACCCAATCCACTTCTGCTCTCAGAACGGCCCAACTGCCTAAGCCCAATTCACGAAGGGCAGAGTTTACCTTTTTGCCCTCCAACCGGGCAAGGATTACATCGCTCCTCCCCGATACTGATGCCCGTCACGCACGACATCATTAATCCTAGGACAGCTATGGGCAGGTGCCCGGAACTACGCCTTTGCCCGGCATAACGGCTAGTTTTGGGCACCCTGCCCGACATAACGGCTAGTTTTGGGAGTTACCTATTCTTCGGGAGACGGTTATTTTGCCAAGAAAATAGGGACTGTTGGCCACGCGCTGGGGGCATTATATAAACCCTCTCACTTGAGAGGGCCAGGTATCCAATAATCATCCTAAGAACACACTTTGTACTTGCCCTTTTCTCTAACCTTTTCTTACTTGAGCGTCAGAGTGCCTTGCATGTAAACCCCCTCCTCTCCTATAAGCATCATTATCTGCCCTACGTGAAGGCCACGACGATCCAGTCTGATCACCTCCGATCAAAAGTCATAGTACCTTATGTTGTCAATTACTATTTGCCTGTCCATAGATAATCAACATGGTTCTAATGTTACCTTAATTAGCTGTTTAATGTGCGCTGAAAATTGAATATGTAATTGTTGATTTACCTATGTGTATTTGGATATAATTCTGCAAAGTTCAGATCTTATTTAAAAACACCTAATCTACCTACTTAATTGTTGATCCGCCCATTGTTAACATAAAGTAAAATGTATACTCCACATATGCCATTTCTAACTTTAATAAAAGTGGCTTTTCTATTATTTTTAAGGATAAATGAACATTTGTTCCTTACCGAGATATATATTTTTATACATATAATTTGTGTTAGTTTTCATTTATCTAATATTGAAAATGACATCGCAATATTTCATGATTTGGTGCGGGACACAACCAGTTAAATTTGGGAAATAAAGCACGCATAAATATTGTTTAGTCAGGTATAAAATATTTTATGAAGTGATACGAGACACAACCTGTTAGATCAAGACAATAAAGCACGCATAAATATTGCGATCAATATGCATTTCAGTACAATTCTATAGTACAAAATTATTTATATCCCGTGTATTTGTAAAAAGTTTGTATATTCTAAAATGCTTATCCAAATCCTCACGGGTCAATACCATAACAATACCTATTTGTTTTTAAGTATTTTTTTTCCTTCAAATTTACATATCCATTTAAATATATTTTATATCATCTTAGATAAATTTATCCGTGCGGATGCACATGTATGCTGGATCGTTACTTTAGTCAAATAACTATTTTTTAGATGATTACTCTTGATATTTTTTAATTCAAACTTTATCAATTATTGTTAATACATGTAAATATGTATTAAAAAAGAGCCACAAACATTTAGATTTTTTATCGAATGATTTAAGATAGAAATCAATTTACCCGTGCGGACGCACGGGTCTTCTACTAGTTTATACTACAAGGAGGATAATTCGATATTTTAAAAATGTCCCAACTAAATCCAATCAAATCCTATCTTGATCTGGTACGTGGAAGATAAAAAAAGTCTCACTTAAACTCACATTTTTCCTCTATTCCCTAAGTTTTTTATTTCCATTTTCTCTCTCCATCACTCATCCTCTCATCACTTTCCTTCTTATTCTTACTATTCTTCTTCCTTTATTCCACCTTTTTAGTCCATAACATTCTATTTCAAAGCATCTTCCAAAGGTATGGACTTCTAATTAGTAGGAAAACTTCAACCATTAACATTTTACTTTCTCGATTTCTATTACAACACTTCTCTTCATTTTGTTTCTACTTCAATTTTGATCTTTTCATTCCATCTCTCGAGATCTTCTTTTTTGTTATTTATATTTCTATCAGATGATTATTAGGGTTTTAGATAACTGGATCTGTTTATTATTTTATTGTTTTGTCTAGTAACAAAATCTAGAACAAAACTCTAAGATGTTGGTTCCTCACTCCATAAACAGATTTAACTTTCCTCAAGATAAACCCATGTAATTTATAAGGAGGGAGGAGCAATTTCTCTTCCAACTCTAAAGGAGTTCTACAAAATATGATGTTAAGAGGTTTTTATGAGCTAAAAGAGAAGGTGACTAGTCAATTGTTTTTTATTTACTATCCTTTATGTTGTCATTGTTAATTATTTTAGATGTTAGTATGTTTTTATGGTCTTATGGTGGTGCTTTAATAATAACTTTTATATCATGTTCTTAAGGCATTTGCTTTGTGGCTTTGCCTAAAGCATGGGTACATATTTTCTTTGTTACTTGTATGCAACTAAATTTTGTTTACCAAATTGTCCATTACTAAAATGGTGATAGATTATTAGATTATTGTTCATGTTAGATTTTTTATAAGTGGCCTCATATACTTGTATGCCACATTAAGATATGAGATTCAGTTCACTCTTATCCTTACTCTTGCTATTTTAAAAAATTGATTTCCATATCTAGATTCGTCGCACTTAAGTTTTCTTTTTTTGGAGACGGTCAGTTAGGGTTTTAATTGAGCTTTTTGTGCTTTTGAGTTGTTGATATTTGGTAGCTACTTTTTCTTTGGAAATCACAATATTCTGACTCTCATCTTTTTCGTTTACATTTGAAACTTGCTAACGGTTTACATGATTTTGTTGAACTTCAAGGAAATCAACACAATACTTGCTAATGATTAGAAATTATTGAATTGAAGTATATAACACACTTGATCAAAATGATGTAGTATCAGAAGGTGGTTATTGTTGGACATATGATTCCATACACAATAGGAGGTGAATTGTGAGTTTCAAAAAAATGGTAGTTGAAAAAATTTTTATGATTATTTTTTAGAGTTTAAAAATATTTAACAATGTTTTATAAATTTGCTCCAAAAAATTAATAATGTGGAAAATAAATAGTTAAGGGAAAGAGAAAAGACACCGTGAATTGTAGAGGTTCGGTCGAAAATAAAATGACCTAGTTGTTTTGTACAAGTGTGAGTTGGAAGTCCTACATTGTTTAGAAAAGTGGAGGTTGAACACTTTATAAGTGAGAAGATACACATATCACCTTAAGGTTTTGGGTGAATATGTGGTGTCTCTCTCACTTGTGTGTTTCTCTTGACCCAATGTGGATGCTCCTTATGATGACCCAACAGTGGTATCAGAGTCGATGGTTCAATTAAGAGACTTATTCCTTGTATCTGAAGTCTTCCCGACAATGCGGTAGTCAGGCGACGTGTTCCATTTTAATGCCCGCAACGACGGTATAAGTGTATGTGGATGAAAGAACTTTCGCTTGAGAATGAGTATAATGGATAGACTCGCACTTGAGGTGGAGATTTTTGTGTATAAGTGTGAGTTGTAAGTCCCTCATTGCTTAGAAAAGTGGAGGTTGAGCACTTTATAAGTGAGAGGACCCATACACCTATCTATCACCTTAAGGTTTTTAGTGAATATGTGGTGTCTCTCTCATTTGTGTGCTGCTCTTAACCCAATGTGGATGCTCCTCATGATGACACCAATAATTTTAGAGGTTAGGTCGAAAATAAAATGACCTAATCCCCCCCCCCTTGTACAAGGAAAAATAAAGTTCCAAGTTAACTTCCAACCAAACAATGAACAACGGAGATAAGTGGTTAGTCTTCCTTCTAAACGGCAGATTGAATCGGTAAGTCTTGTTTCCAAACAAAAAATTGAAGCAGTTAGTCCCCAAGCTAAATTGAGATTTTAAATGGGCTTATCTCGAACCAAGGTGAGCTTTAAACCGAGCTGAACTCGTGAACCGTGTTAGGGTTTGAACAGGCTGACCACGAACCACAGAGATTTTAAATTGGGGTTATCTCGAAAGAAAGTAAGCTTTTGACTAGGCTGGGCTTACAAATTGAACCAGGGTTTTTACCAGGATATCCATGAACCAAATTTAGATTTTAAACATGGATGATATCGAACCAAAGAAAGCTTTTGAACGAGTTAGAAACTGAAATGGCGACTTAGTACCTAAATCCACAAACAAAAACTTTTAAAGGGTTTAACTTCGAACCAAAAACAAACAATCCCTTGTGGATAAATTACTCAACCAAGATAAAAATATTCCTTTATGTATTTATAATTATACCCCTTTTAGAATACAAGATTCCTCACTAAACAAAAAAGATTTTCACGAAAGCCCTACAAGTAATTTTAAGTGCGAGGAAGTGAAAAAAATATTTTTAAAGAGAGTGAGGAGTGAGAAATGAAGTTCACATTTTTTGAATGTGAAAATGTTAAGGGAAGCGCCTCTATTTATAGGCTAGACGGTGGTACAAAAAAGTATTTTTTTTTTCTTGGGCTAAAATTAATGAGCCAATCGATTGACACTTTGCTCTAATCAATTGGATGATCTAAAAATAATTGATTAGAAAAGTTAAAAATGAAAGAAAAGTTCCAGATATATTGTCGTTCATTAAGACGCTGTCCTAAATGTTTAAGGATAATTTTTTATCTAATCCAATCGATGGTGTATGACTCCCAATCAATTAGACAATACATTTTTATCCAAAATCATTAAAACAGATTCTTATTCAATTGAAACATCTCCAAAACAATTTTAGGGACATTTTTTTAAGAAATGGAGGCCTTAAAAATTGTTATGTTCTATCCCTAAAAAATATCTTAAGAAAATATCTTAAAAATTGTTATGTTCTATCTAATGAAAAAAAAATATTAACTAAGAGGGGATTAGTTTTTGGCATTTAAATATATGTTTTTTTTAATGATATTGCATTTTAGATAGAACATAAGTATTGAAGTGTGTATGAGGATACACTGCCTTACTTGAGTTAATTTCTTATGTGTTCATTGTTTTCCATCTTGATGTTGCTATTGAAGCACAAAAGCAAGTTGAACGTAATTTCTTTTGGGATTTTGATTTAAACCTCAATTATTCATTTTCTTTCTATGCATAATGTAATTTCATTTGGAATTTTGATCAATCATTGCAAGAATATTATATTTATAAAAAGAGTTAGTTTGAAGAATATATTTCAGGTTTAAGAAGCCAATGACAGTAAAAGTTTATCCAAATTCCATATGGTCTCAATATGCATAGATATTGATCTCAATGTGCATTTGAGTATATTTGTGATGTACAAAATTATTTTGAACCTTGCATACACGCGAAGATTTAACCTGTTACCAAGATAAATGAGCTAACTAACAAGATGTCTATACATTGATTGTTTAAGATAATCACATTTGCATTAAGTGCTAAACTTGACAGAAGTTTAAAAAGGGGTATTAATAGGTTTAACGACAAATACATAAATGTCATTAAGTAAGTATATATTGTTGGAACAAGATTTTTCATACTCCTTAGATTTTGTTGATAACAAAGTATTTAGAGAATAAATGGGTATACTAACATATGTTCAAGTGTGCAAGATCATAAGCTAAGAATTCATCATGAATTAATCCTGTTGAAAGCATAAATGAAGAAGCAATACTACTCAGATTCTTGATTATCAGAATCTGAATATGTTCATCAGCATCTGAAGGTTCAGACTCTAGTATGTTGTTTCAGCCTCTAGTGACAACTCAGACCCTGAAGGCTTAATGAGCGTCTGATCCGTACTCTGCACCAAAGGTGACCAATCTTGTCAAACCAATGGATTTTTTGACAGAGTCAACTAGAGTTTGGTTTTACAAGGCTCAAGGATGGTGATGTGACCTCTTCATTTTGTACTACCTTTTGGTAGATGCCTAGTTTTTTTAAAGGTGGTGTGTACATTGCTTTTATTCAGTGGATAATACTTCTGACCGAATAGAACTCTCCAATGTCTCTATTGGTATCCTTGTTCACTAAGTTTATTGTTGTTTAAACCTCCAAGGACTCTTTCTCTACCTCTATAAAAGGAAGATGAATACTCAAAGGAAGGTTACAACATCACAACGCATTAATGATCTTGGCATAAATCTGAGATGTTTTTGTTATATCATAAGATCTTAAGATTTCTTATCGTAGATTATCTTAGAAATCTTAGAGAGGTTGAAAACCTTTATGATTGTTGCACAATTGCTATACTTCTGATTGTGTATCAAAGTATACTAGTTACCTTTTCTACTAAACTATTTGTTTAAATTAGAAGAAGTCTTTTGCCTACGTGCTTGAGCATTGAAGTCTCTTGTATGTGTACTTGAGCAAAGGAAGTCTCATTCTTGGTTGATTAAGCAGGAAGTATCTGGCAAGGTTGCCCGAGCAAAAGTCTCTTTCTAGGTTGATTGAGCATTGAAGTCTCTTGCAAGTGTGCTTGAGCAGTTGTAATCTGTTTAGTTATAGTGAAAAGCTCTTGTTGAGGCAATGAGGAGAGGAACCAAGATTATATTTGAGTGTTGCTTACATTTACTTTTGAACATTTCATTTCCGCTGCTATTACACATTTTGATATCACACTCTAAATGTGGTTCAGAATCTAAAGGTTTTGTTTCAAAAGTGAAATGAGTTTTTGGAATAAACAATTCAACCCCCTTCTTGTGTATTTTCCTCACCTTCAGTTAGCATTAGAGAACGGTCTGTGCTGAACACTTAACTGTGGTATAGTGAATCGATCCTTAGAAATATACTTACAATATCATGTCTGGTACTACTATGCCTTATGACTACAATTCTAATGAGAAAAGTCATTATTCTGCTAAACCACCCTCATTCAGTGGTGATTCCACTCAGTTTGAGTGGTGGAAAAGCAAAATGTATAGTTATATCATTGGCCTTGATGATGAGTTATGGGACACATTTGAGGATGGCATTGACATGATTATTAATGGTGTTGGGATGGTGAAAGACAAAAAAATCTTACACTAACTCGAAAAAAACTTTACAGAAAACACCACAGAGTAAGGGGCATTCTAATTGAGGCCCTACCTCACTTTTAATATGTTAAAATCATTGATAAGTCTACAGCCAAGACTATCTTTGAATTGTTGACTTCCACTTATTAAAGGAATCAACAGGTGAAAGAAACTAAGGAAAACCTTCTTCTGCAACACTATGAGTTATTCGTGATGAAGGATGACGAGGACATTGAAACCATGTTCTCTAGATTTCAAACTCTTGTATCATGTCTTTAGATCTTGAGCAAAAGTTACACTATGGTTTAACACATAAAGAAGATCTTGAGGAGTCTTCTGGCTAAGTATAGACCTAAGGTCACAACTATTTAGGAGGCTAAAGACTTAAATACTATGAGTCTTGAAAGTATTATTAGCAACCTTCAGAGCCATGAAATGGAAATGAATGGGGATGAGTTAGTGATTAATTCCAAAATAATTGCTCTAAAAACTGTGGCTGGAAGATCTGGTGGTAAAGCCATCAGAGTCTCCAAAGTCAGGATATCAGAAGAAGCTTCTGATGAAGAAGTTTTAGATGGTGATTCTGATGAGGAGGAAATGGCATTTATCATCAGAAGGTTTCAACAACTGGAGTGAAGGGACAAAAGATTCTATGGGAAAAGCAATAGATTCAAAGGGTCTAGTTCCAAAGATAATGTTGATGAATAGAAGAGCTGCTTCAACTGTAATAAGCCTAGTCATTCAAGGGTGAGTGTCCTTGCCTGCAAAAAGAAAGGTCGAAGAAGGGATTCTTTCAAAAGGAAAGTTTCAAAAATAAATTCAAGAAGATTCTCATGGAAACGTGGGATAAACTTGATAATGAAGGCGGCTCAGACAGATACGAAGGAGAGGAAAATCTTGCCCTAATGGCTCTCACACCCTCAGATACATAATATGAATCAAAATCTAATCCAGACTCTGATGGAGAAGACTGGGTATTTTTTAACTTATCTCGTTCTGATTTAATTTCTTTTGTTCAAGAACTCATGTGTCATTGTCAAGATAAAGCAAGACATATGAAAACCTTGAAAAAAGAATGTGATATTCTAAAGGAAGAACTTAAAATTTCTCAAAACAAAGTTGAATCCTTGGAGAAAGCTTACATTACACAAGTTAATAAAATTTCTAATAAAACCTTGAGTAAGCAGGAAGTTGCTCTTCAAGATTTACTATGCAGTTCTTGAGAGAACAAAGCTTGCCTCCATGATATATGGGGTAAGCAATAGCAAAGAAAAAGGTCTGAGCAACATGAGAAATGTGTTATCTCTAAATCTCAACTCTTGAAGAACTCAAATGCTTATTCTTCAAGCAGTGCTCAGACAATGCTGAAAATTTATTTTGTGTCTGGCTCTAATAAAGGTAAGAGTCTGAACAAATCAGGACCCAAGATTATTGAATCAAAGGTTCTGAACAAAACAATACATAAGATGTCAAAATAAAAGGTAGTGAAGAGACAGAACTTAAAATTCAAAAATCAAAGGTTCTGAAGAATTATGAACCTAGAAATCCAAAGTCTAAAGTTCTGAAAAGAGTAGAACCCAATACCTATGGACCAAGGTGAATAAGGGTTCAGATGTCAAAACTCACCCAAGATAAAACTTTTATAAAAGAAAACAATGGAATAAGTATAGACCCTACTATCAGAAAAAAGGCTTAAAATAAAAGGAAGTTTGTTAAGACTAACAATAGAGGCCCCATAAGAGTATGGGTACATAAATCCCAAATTATTTTTTCTGCAGATTTGCTTAAGAGGAGAAACAAAGCATCAAGCTTGGTACCTATACAAGGGTTTCTCACATCATATGACGGGAGAAAAGCTTATGTTCCACACCCTGACTCTGAAGAAGGAAGGCAATGTGGGGTTTGGAGGAGGACAAAAAGGGAAGATTATTGGTACGAGAACTATTGGTAAATCTATTATCTCTACCAATAATGTTTGGTTAGTAAGTGGACTCAAGCATAACCTACTGAGTATAAGCCAAGTTTGCGACAGTGGTTATGTGTGAGTGCATCTTTCTGTTTAGTTATGTTTTGAATGATGTCAAAACTAGGAGAAACTTTAGCGTTTTTGTACATTGATGGTATTAACCAAATTCTAGATGAGCATTGATAATATTATCGTTAGGGTGCATATAAATATGTTTGGAAATGATTGGAAATGTCTTAGGCAAGATCCATGAAGGTAAGAAAAATACACAAGAATGGGGGTTGAATTATGTATGCCAAATCATTTCTACTTCTAAACCAGAGTTCAGATTTTAAACAAAAGTTCATAACCTCATATTAGGTGCAGCGGAAAAGTATACAGAAGTAAATAAAAATAGCAAAGAACACACAATAATTATATTAGTTCCTCTCCAACTGAGAGTAGTCTAGTCCCCTTGCAGAACAAGAGATTTTCACTATAATCAAGTAGATTACAACTGCTTATACACTCAAGTATAAGAATTTTCTGCTCAGACCCTCAGCCCGAGACTTCCTTGCTTAATCAGCACCTGATCAAGACTTCCTGCTTAGATCCTCAGATCCTAAGACTTTCTTGCTTAAACTCCTCAGGTTCAAGATTTTCTTGCTTAAGCTCCTTAGGCCTAAGACTTCCTACTTGGACCTTCATCCAAGACTTCATGCTCAGATTACTCGAATCTAAGACTTCAATGCTCAAGCCCACGACAAGAGACTTTTATCTAAACTGACTGTTTAGAGAAGGAATAACTTACAACAACACTTGATTAATAATCAGATGTGTTCACATATAATACAACGCAGTCTAACACTAAGGATTCTTAAGCTATACAAGAATAGGAACTCTTAACGGATTAGCTTCTCTTGAGCTGATATGAATGCGGTGGGTGTATATTTTAGTTGTAGTTGCAACGTTATTTTCTTGGTTGATCTTCAATTCTTCCGCTCCTTTTATAGCTGGAGAAATAAAGTCGTTGAAGCATCCCTAATGGCTATAATCAAATCAAATCTTTTAGTACATCTTCTTTTCCAATAAATCAGGTGTTGGAACTTATGGAGAAAGAATTATCCATTGAACAAGTCCTTTTTCTGGAGAACTCTTTTATGAAACAAGTATAACATAATCTTTTGAAGATAATGTCAAACATTATCGAGTCCCGTGATTAGAGAGCTTGAGCTAACATTATTCAGTTTCAGAGGCTGGTAAAGCACGCTTCTGATTTTGAATTGTACTAACGATAACTTTCTGACGAGACTTTATTACAAGTACAATATCAGAACTGGATCATAGCTTCTTCCGTGTCAGAACCAGTTTTACCAAGTAAATATAATTCTGCACATAAGAACTAGCTAGTTAGAAATCCTAATTGTTTTTCAAATACTTTGTTATCTTCAAAACTTTAGAGGATACATGGTATGGACCAAATTTGTCTCAACAATCTCCCCCTTTTTGATGATGACAACCTTAAGTATTCTAAAACAACTAGTTGTAGATTAATTACTCAACAACTTTAGAGTCTGAGGTTTGTAAGCTCGCCATGTGTCAAACAGTCTTACATGTGAGGTTTGTAAGCTCTCCCTGAGTCCTATTTGTGAAGTCTAAGTGATGAGGTTTATAAGCTCTTCCTATATAGGATAATTAAATTGACTTTAATAGGTGAGGTTTGTAAGCTCCCCCTTAAGTATGATACTGAATTCACTTCAGGATTAACCAAGAAGGATACTTAATCCATTCTCCCCATTTGTCATCAACAAAAAGATAGAAATAAAAAATAAACTTCAGTGATTAATAATGCTTTCTGAATAATTCATAGCTGAACACCATTCAGGAATAAGTTTGTCAACCAATCCAACTCGTTGCATATGAACAACAATACCCTGTTGATTAAGAATCTTGGAAAGAACCCTACCAAAAGGAATGAGAAAAGATAATTCCCCATGAGATGCAAGTATCTCTTCTTTCAGATAATTGAACATGGTTTGAGGCAGATTGATTTTAGTTATAGAGACTAGGAACAAAATGAAATTTTTATCATCAGAAGAAAGCCATCCCGACCCCTTTTCTATAGGCCTTAGATTAAATCCCATAATTTGGTACCATACTTTTGCCATAGGAGTAAGAGTATAAGGGCTTGTAGTATGGTGTTCATTATCATAGATGTTATGCGTAAGATTCATAAACGTATTGTTATGTCTGTAGTTTTCAACAGTAACTTCATTCTCTTTACAATTTATTTCTTGAGAGATGATTTTAGAGTTGATCACAATAGAATAACCATAGACAACAAATAGAATCTGACAGCCATCTAGCTCATTCTGATGAATATGAGCATTTGCCCAAAAATATTTCACAAGTTCTTGATAGATTGGTCCATTGACCATTGCAAAATATTCATCCCATTTTTGAAAATGAATATCTGAGACTATCCGTGAAAAATTAACCGTCGTCAATTCATTAAGGTTAACCATATATTACTTCAGAATATCTAGATCATGGATCTTTCCGTTAATGGTTTTTGAAGACATATTGAGAAGAAAATAAATTTTAGTTTTAGAATAATGATTTCACAATATTATATTATATAGAAGATAATACATAAAACCAGGGAAACATACAGGTAGCAATATAACACATAGAGTGTTGATATATAAGCAAGCATGCATTAAATGTTTGGACAGTTACGAGTCTGAATAAAAATGAATCAGAATCTTTCTCAGTACACTCCTTTTAAGAATCAAATTTCAGAGAAGATTTTGAATTTTAAAAGAGATAGACATGTCCCTTCATTCGTAAGAATAATTACTTCTGAAGAAACACAGCACCAAGGTTGAATACTTACAGTACTTTGGCTTAAAAAGAAAGTAAATGTAGGATTAGCCTAGGTGTAAGTGTTGTAACAATTTCACCAGAAAAATAGTTTCAGAACCAGCTGTATACCAAATCAATATTTCAAAAAAGGCTTCAAATATCATAGTATAAGACAAAATTACTTATTTTATTAGAACTCGATATTAGTCCAATTGTTAATTCAAAGCACAAAGCATATAATTAAACTTTTTACTTTTTGCTTAAATAATAAAGTAGTCAAGGATGAAAGAGATTCGACAAACTCTATACAAGGCTTATAGACCATACTTGGATAGATTTCAGAAAAAATTTCACCTGAATGCCATAATAATCTCGTTTTCTTCTGATATTCCATTCAAACACCAAGCATTATTCATCAACAAAGACCATGTTTAGATTTTTCTTAATAAAATCAAATCTTGTAATGGCTAAGGGTTTTGTAAATATATCAGCCCATTGATGATCAATATCAATAAGCTGAATATCTATTACACCCTTTTGAACATAGTCCCTGATAAAATGATGTTTGATATCAATATTCTAAGTCCTAGAATGTTGAATCAGATTCTTCGTTAGACAGATGGCAATGGTTGCTTCATCAGTGTTATCAGCAGTGTTATCACAAAGGATAGGAATGTTATTTCCAAAAATCTGATAATCTTCAAGTTGATATTTCATCCAAAGTAGTTAAGTGCAGTAGTTAGCAGCTGAAATGTATTTTGCTTCTGCTGTAGACAGAGCAATGGTTGCTTGTCTTTTACTAGCCCAAGATATAAGGTTTTCACCTAAGAATTGACAGTTTCCACTAGTGGATTTCCTCTCAATTCTATCTCCGGCGTAGTCAACATCACAGAATCCAACTAGCTTGTAATTTGAGGATTTCTTATAAAGAAGTCCAAGATTGATATTTCCTTTCAAATATCTAAAGATTCTCTTAACAGCTGTTAAATGACTATCTCTCTAGAGTCGAATTGAAATCTTGCACACAAATATACACTAAATAAAATATGAGATAGAGTAAGGAACGTATCATACCTCGATATTCAAGTGGATCCACTTTGGTACTGCATTCTGCACCGTTCAGGTTGTAGGTAGGTTGAATAGGAGTTGACATGACTTTTCATTCATCAAGATTGAACTTCTTAAAGAGCTCTCTTTTGTACTTTGACTGATGAATGTATATACCTTCCTTTTTCTAGTTAATTTGAATTCCAAGAAAGTATTTTAATTCACCCCAATCATGCTCTTCTCAAATTCAGCCTGCATAGACTTTATAAATTCATGACAAAGAAATGCATTAGTGGAACCAAAAATTATGTCATCAACATAAATTTAAACTATCAAGATTTCTGCTTCTAGAGTTTTTCTGAATAGTGTAGTGTCAACCTTGCCTTTAGAGAAACTGTTCTCAAGCAGGAAATTACTCAGCGTCTCATACCAAGCTCTTGGAGCTTGTTTGAGTCCATAGAGAGATTTCTTAAGTTTGTAGATGAAGTTTGGATGGTTTGGATCTTCAAATTCAGGAGGTTGCTTGACATACACTTCTTCAGTAATAACTCCATTCAGAAAAGCACTTTTCATGTCCATCTGATAAAGTACAATGTTGTGATTAATAACATAAGAGAGAAGTAGTCTAATTTCTTATAACCTTGCCACAAGAGGAAAGGTTTCAAAGAAGTCAATTCCTTCTTGCTGACTGTAGCCTTGAGCTACAAGTATGGATTTATTTCTTATGACTTCTCCTTGTTCGTTAAGCTTATTACGAAAGACCCACTTGGTTCCAATGATGTTTTTCATTTGTGGTCTTGGAACAAGATCCCACACATCATTTCTTTGAAACTGATTTAGTTCATCTTGCATAGCCACGATCCACCCATCATCTGATAAGGCATCATCAATAGAAGTAGGTTATGTCAATGAAATAAGTATAAGCATTGATTGATCATTTTTTAAGGTGGGCCTGATTTTTAATGGCTCGTCTTTATTTCCAATGATTTGCCCTTCTTGATGAAATATTTTATATTTAAATGGTCTCTTATGAGGAATAAATGCTTTAACACTATTTTGAACAATATCTGAATCAGTAGCAATAGGACCAGTATGAGTGACTTCAGTTTTTGCCACTACTAGTATCTCTTTAGTTATAGTAATAGGTTCTAATATATGATGATCTATACTCTTTTCCTTTGGAATACATATCACAAGTTGTTCCTCAAAATTCTGAGTACCTGCATGATTATAATCTTGAACCAAAGACACTGACTTATCATAGTTAGGTATTTTATCATCAAATTGAATGTGCATAGATTCTTCAACCATTCTGGTTTTTGAGTTATACACTCTATATGCTTTGGAGCGTTTAGAGTATCCCGAAAAGATACACTTTTGAGCTTTAACATCAAATTTCTTTAGGTATACCTTATTATTTAAAATGTAACAAGTACATCTAAATTGATGGAAATAAGATATACATGGTCTTCTACCTTTAATAACTCATATGATGTTTCATTCAAAATTGGTCTGATATAGATTATGTTCTGAATATAACAAGCAGTGTTAATAGCTTCTACCCTCAAGTACTTTGGAAGTTTGTTCTCATGTATCGTGGTTCTTGCCATTTCTTGTAAACATTGGTTCTTTCTCTCTACAACCCCATTTTGCAGTGGAGTTCTAGGAGAAGAGAATTCATGGATAATTCCATACCTTTCAAAAAAAGATTCAAGTGGTTCATTCTCAAATTCTCCACCATGATCGTTTGTCACTTTTAATATTTTCACTTCCATTTTAGATTGTACTTGAATGCAGAAGATGCTAAACACTTCATATGTTTCATCTTTAGATCAAAGAAATTTTACCCAAGTCCATCTGCTGAAGTCATCAACAATGACCGAACCATATTTCTTCCCACTGATTGAAGCAGTTCCAACAAGACTAAACAAATCAATGTGAAGCAATTCTAAGGGTCTAGAGTTATAGACAATGTTTTTAGTTTTAAAAGAGGTTTTCACAATCTTTCCAACTTAGCATGCTCCACAAAGAGCATATGAGTGATAGTCAATATCTGATAGCCCTTTAACAAGTTTTTGCTTGCTAAGTGTAGAGATTAATATCTAGTTAGCATGACCTAACCTTTTCTTCCAAATCCATTTCTCATCACTCATTGTCATTAGGCAAACGACGTTCTGACCAGCCAACTCAAAAAGATTAATTTTATAAACATTTCCCTTTCTTTTCCCTTTGAATACAATGTTTTTGGCAGCATTAACAATAGAACATAAATTCTTATTAAACATTACTTCACAACCACTGTCACACAATTGACTTATACTTAGTAGATTATGCTTTAAGCCATCTACCAGCCAAAATTTATTAATGAGAGTTTGAGAGTTACCGATAGTACCTGTACCAATGATCTTTCCTTTCTGGCCTCCTCTAAAACCCACACTTCCTTCCTCTTTCAGATTCAGGGTTTGGAATATATGCTTTTCTCTTGTCATATGTCGTGAGCAGCCATTGTTCAGGTACCATGATTGACTTCCCATCTTTTCCTTTAGGTATATCTGCATCAAATATAATTTGAGATTTAGGTACCCATACATATATGAGTCCTTTCATGTTAGTTTTAACAAGTTTTTTCCTATCATGTCCTTTTACCATGTAGAAAGGTTTAGCTTCACTGCATATTTTCTATTTCCAGAAACTTTTACTCGAGTTGTTTTCAACCTTAGTTTCTAAATTTATCCTACCATGTGATACAAATGCTTTAGATACTGACGAAATCAGAGCTTCTGAACTATCAGGTTTTGATATTACAATACCCTTCAGCTTCTGATTAATAGGTTTAGTTAGATTCATAACTTTTTCATTATTAGCAGCAGGAACAAAATAGTTACTTAACATTGTCTGAGAAATGCTATAGGAGCAAGAGTTTGGAAGTACTATATGCAATGACACATTAGAACTAGAACGGTCTTCATCATACCCCAAACCTTCTCTATTATTTTTTCTAACTCCATAAATCATAGATGCAAGTTTAGTTCTATCAATGCCAGATGTAATGAACTTATGAAATGCTAGATCATGCTTACCTAAGGTGGAATATTCATTTTGAGATGTCCTGATTTCTTTTAGTTCTTCTTTCAAAATGAAATTATCTTTTTTAAAAATTTTGATGGGGCTAGGTTGATCTTTGCAACTATTCATGCATAAAATAAAGTCAGAATAAGAGTATACCTCATCTTCGTCTTCAGACTCTGTTTTAGGTGGAAGTCCTTCTTCAGACGAGTGAGCCATCAACGCCAGATTAGCTTCATCCACTTTTTCTGAATCTACATCATCTATCTTTTCCCATGTTGCCATAAAGTTCTTTTTAAATTTGTTCCTGGAGTTATCCTTCTGATGACTTCCTTTTTTTTATTGTCTTTCTGAAGATCAGGACAATCATTTCTGAAATGGCCAGGTTTGTTGCAGTTGTAGCAAATCTTATCTTCATTTTTCTCTTTGAAGTTAGATCTCCTATTGCTTTTAGAAAATCTTTTGTTTCTTCTGGCCATTTGCTGGAATCCTCTGATGAAGCAAGCTATATCATCATCGTCATCAGATCTATCATCAAAATCCTCTGGAATCCTCTAGAATCCTTTGAAAGTCTTTTGGACTTTTCACCAGATTTTTTAGATGCAAATCTCAGGGCAAGAGATTTGAGTTTCTTTGAAGACTCATCTCCATTCAGTTCCATCTCATAACTTTGTATATTATTGATTAAACTTTCAAGAGACAGAGTATTCAGGTCTTTAGCTTCATGAATAACTATTACTTTAGGTCTAAACTTTAAAGGGAGACTTCACATGATCTTTTTGACATGATCTGATGTAGACTAACTCTTTTTTAACACTTGAAGGCCTGATACAAGAATTTGAAACCTAGAGAACATGGTTCCAATATCCTCATCATCCTTCATTTTGAACAACTCATATTGTTGTACCAACAAGTTAGATTTTACTTCTCTAACTTGCTGATTCCATTCATAAGTAGAGCACAAAGATTCAAAGATGGTCTCAGCAGATGACTTATCAATGATTTTTAAATACTCAACATATGGTAGGGCATCCACCAAAATACCTCTGACTTAATGATGTTTTCTGTAGATTTTATTTTGAGCTAGAGTCAAAGTTTTTCTGTCAAATACCATACCCACAATGTCAACAGTGATCTTAATGACATCTTCAAGTATATCCCACAACTCATCATTGAGTCCAATGGTATACGTGTGCATCTTGATTTTCCACCATTCAAACTCACTTGAATCACCACTGATACAAAAGGTTCAGCAGAGTAATGATTTATTTTAGAAACATTGTAATCATAGGAAAATCCTCTTCCTGAGGTAGTAGGATCCTCAATAGTCATATTTTTCTCGTTAGATATTTAATTGTGCCACTGTTAAGTGTTACGTACATACTTTGCTCTGATGCCAACTGAAGGTGAAAAAAATACACAACAAAGGGGGCTTGAATTGTGTATACCAAATCGTTTCTACTTCTGAACCAGAGTTCAGATTCTAAATAGAAGTTTAAAACCTAATAACAGGTGCAGCGGAAAAGTATACAGAAGTAAATAAAAACATCAAAGAACACACAACAGTTATATTGGTTCCTCTCCAATTGAGAGTAGTTCAGTCCCCTTGCAACACAAAATATTTTCACTATAATCAAGTAGATTACAACTGCTTATACACTCAAGTATAAGACTTTTCTGCTCAGACCCTCAGCCCGAGACTTCCTTGCTTAATCAGCACTTGATCAACACTTCCTCCTTAAATCCTCAGATCATAAGACTTTCTTGCTTAAACCCCTCCGGTTCAAGATTTCCTTACTTAAGCTCCTCAGGCCTAAGACTTCATACTTTGACCTTCAATCCAAGACTTCCTGCTCAAATTCCTCGAATCTAAAACTTCAATGCTCAAGCCCACAACAAGAAACTTTTATCTAAACTGACTATTTAGAGAATGAATAACTTATAACAACACTTGATTAATAATCAGAGGTGTTCAAATATAATACAACACAATTTAACACTAAGGATTCTTAAGCTATATAAGAATAAGAACTCTTAACAGATTAACTTCTGTTGAGTTGATATGAATGTGTAGCGAGCGATTTTTGTCGATGACGCGACCACCTTATCGCTGAAGTTTGGGTTTTCTCCTCGTGGAGAAAGGGTGCTACTTTCTAATTTCTTATTTATCACGTGAAGCTGGAAGGGAAAGGGAAACTATCTAAAACTAACCTTGCACATGAATGTTTAACTGAACAAACGCCTTGAAAGAGATTGGGGGGTCCGGGGTCAGGTTATACAATGGGCAGCTGTCAATTACCCATCCTATATGTGGTTATCCACAAGATGTTAGCTTTTAGGTCTTGCTTTGTAATTGATTGTGTTTATCTGTTAATGGGTTGGGAAAGTTTCTTGGGAAAGTGTGACAGGGATAGTGAGTTTTGTTTATGTTTTGGGTAAGGTACTGGACCTAAGTTTTGATTGATATGACGGTGCTGGACCTAGGGTTTTTTATTAGTATGCTGGCTAAGATTTCGCAATCTTATGCCTACATATTCCCGTTTAACGAAATAGGGAAATCAGAGCAATCGTAGTTCCTCCTATTCTAAGGGAGGAAAAAGATATTTTGGCGTCTTGTTCAAAGCCCACGACATGAAGCTAAAGGTGATTTGCATCTTGTTCAAAGCCCAAGATATGAAGCTAAAGGGTTTTGACTGAGAGAGAATTTGTCATCTCTAAAGAGGAATTGTTGATTTTTTATGCCTTGATCAAAGCATAAGTTTGATGCTAAGAGGTTGATTGCCTCAGCTAGGAATTTCTTTATATGAAGCCTAAGAGGAGGCTAGATAAAACTGACTCAACAAGAGAGTGTATATGTCTTGTACAAGGCCCAAGATTGAGGCAAAAAAGAGACCGACTCTTTGGGGATATCATTATATAAAGCCTACGAGGAGGCTAACAGTTTGACTTTTCTGGGGAAAATGTTCTTTCTGTCTTGTACAAAGCCCAAGATTGAGGCTAAAAGGGATTTTTGACTCCGTTGGGGAGGTTTATATGTGTCTTGTACAAAGCCCAAGATGGAGGCTGAAATGAGTTTATCTCAACAAGAGAGTGCTTTTATATGTCTTGTACAAAGCCCAAGACGGAGGCTAAAAGAGTGACTCGACAAGAGAGTCTTGCAAAGGTGATTGACCCAACAAGAGAGTCTGAAAGTTGATTAACTCAACAAGAGAGTCTTTTATACTCAACAAGAGAGTGATTTGCTGTCTCGTACAAAGCCCGAGTTGAGGCTAAAAGGAGATTGACGCAATAAGAGAGTCTTTTATACTCAATAAGAGAGTGCTGAAAGGTGATTAACTCAACAAGAGAGTCTGAAAAATGATTGACTCAACAAGAGAGTCTGAAAAGTGATTGACTCAACAAGAGAGTCTGAAAAGTGATTAACTCAACGAGAGAGTCTGAAAAGGTTAGCTCCGCTGTGGGAGGATCATTGTACAAAGCCCAAGAGGAGGCTGACTGTCTTGAGGAAAGATCATTATACAAAGCCTAAGAGGAGGCTATCTTACTTCTGAGGATTAGATCCATAGGCAGGCCGAAGGGTGGGGAACTCTCATGAGAGAGACCGGGTTTCTGCTGGAGATTTATCCAGAGTGATTGGTGTTTTTTCCTATGTTTGAAAGGAACTTGAGAATGTCTTTGAGACTCAGGGGGGTTTAGACTGTCCAAGTCCACTGGTGTTGAAGAGTTTTATCTTTTGTAGGATGCCCAAAAGAGGGCAATGGCCTTAAGGGATGAGAATTAACCCTAAAGTGGCCTGAGGTTTGACACTGGAAAGACTGCTCTAGCAAAGGATGACTAAGTTCTGTCTTATACCTTTAAGAGGTCGTTAGGGTCCTTGTATTAAGCTCAAGAGAAGGCATGAGAACTTCTAGGAAGCCGAAGGGTCCTTGTACAACGCCCAAGAGGAGGTGGGGGTGCTTTTAAGAAGCCCGTGGGTCCCCAAACCAAGAGAAGTTCAAGAAATGCAATTCACAGAGAAGAGATCATTCTAGGAAAGTTCGAGGGTTTGGAAGAAACTCAAGAGATGCCATTCACAGAGAAAAGATCATCTCTGGGGAGTAGAGTTTCTTTGACAATTCCTAAGGGTGACAGTCTGAGAAAAGGTTCACCGAGAATACTGTCTTTCTCTTTGTTCCATATTGTTTAACCCCAAGAGAAGGGAAGACTATATCTGGAATCCTATGGGGATCTAGTTTTGTTTGTATTCAAGAGTGACCAACAGGCTTTACCTAGTTCTATACGTAGTTGCCGGGGAAAACTCTAAATAACTATACTAGTATATATACAGTTGATATACGATGAGTATTTAAAAGGTATGAAAGAAGACTTACAGTGAAGCAGCCCTACAATATAGTTATTTATATGAAAGCAGATAAAAGAAAGCGAATAAACACTTACCCGTTGTAGAGCTTCCATGCTGTTTTGTTAGTTGTTCAAAGAAATTAAAGAAAGTTTTGATAGCAGCAATACATTTGGATTCAAAATCAAAGGAGAAAGTATTTTGAACAGAGATCGGGGTTTACAGCTCAGGGAGAGGCCCAAATTTTAATAGTGATTGTACTGTTGTTTTGAATTTGTACAGGGACTTATACAAGTGACTGAGGCCCAAAAAGGTTTTCTGTACAAAGAGATGGGTCTTACACTCTACCAAGAGGCCCAAAAGTGCTTTAAAGAAAAGAAATGGGACTTACAACACGAGGGGAGGCCCAGTTGTTTGTTTGAAAATGGCGGTCGCGCCGAGGTTTCTGACGGTATCGGGACTTATACAATACACTGATGCCCAAAATTGTTTATTTACAAAGGAATGGGACTTACACTCTACCAAGAGGCCCAAAAGTGTTTTGAAATATTTGAGTATGATTAAAAATCAAAGAAACCCTAATTTTCACTTTTTAAAAGTAATTTTTCAAAGAAAATTAATAAAAAATGATAAAAATACCAAATAGGTTTAAATAAACCACTTGTGATTTTTGGTTAAGGTTTGAAAAATGAGGTTTTAATCACAAGATGGTTTAAAACTCATTTGGTTTTGATTTTCAAGATGAATATTCATTTTTAAAATGTTTAAAAATAATTAAAATGAATTTATTTACAAAATTACCAATTATATTAAATAACTGATATAAATTTGATTTTTTTGTAGAATAAAATATTTTACTATTTTTGTGATTTTTCAGAAAAAGAATCAACCAAAAATGATTAAAATTGAGAGAGTTATTAATTTTTCAAATCATTTAAAAATAATATGAAAAATGATAAAAAGTGGAAAAATGGTAAAAAAGAGGATCTGGGGCGAGGGGGATTCGAACCCCAGACCTCTTGTGTGCAGTGCGCGCCTCCTACCACTGGGGTGGTGATACATCCGTGTATCAAAACCACCTCATGGATATATGAGGCATGCCTTGTTTTTGGCCTGGCCAAGGCAAGGGAAGGCAAGATTTTGGCCAAAAACGTGAAGCTTGTAACTTTCTCATTTCTCCATGGATTGGGACAAAATTTAGGTCTATCCTGCCTAGAATTTCACAAGGAATCCAATGGTGGTGGTGGTTTTTTCAGATAAGGCTCCTATTTCAAAACCCGATAATGTTCTTGAAATAGGCCTATAATTGCATTTTCTATGCTATCTCTTGTTACAGGCATGAATTACATGATGAATTGGTTCAAACACAACATATATAACATGTATGAGATGTGCATGATTAGTGGACCTCAAAGCAATGCATATTTCAAAGAGTTCAAGTTGTGATGCTTACCTCTTTAGGAGCTTTTTAGGCAATCTGTCAAGTGCTTTGTTCCAGAAACAATTTGATGCTTTGGACACCCTCAAATGATCCCTTGGAAGCTTTTAGAATGGTTGGAATCAACTGGAATCCTCAGGAACAAGTTTGAGTTCTTTCTTGCAAAAAGGGCAAAAGTGGCCAATATAGCAACTCTCTCAAATGGTGTTTCAGATGTGGGGAACCATTTGGGACAGTTCAAGGATGATATTTGGAGTGTGTTTGAGGCTTTATCTGGTTTTGAAAGTGACTGAATCAAGACGTGGCTTGAAAAATGCAAAAAAGTCCAATTTTGAGGTTTTGAGAGGGGACTTTGTGATTTTGGTGTTACAGGTCACTTATGAGAGTTTGGACAGCTTAGATATGACATATTGGATGTGTTTGGATCATGAGCTGTGATGGAAATGCTCTCTAACTCAAAAACTCAGAGTTACCTTGCAAAAGAAGGCATTTTGGCCTAGAGAAAGAGATTTTGAGGAAAGCAAGTGTTGTAGTGCTTTGGTGTACTCAAACTGAGCACAAATGAGCTCTATTTATAGTAGAGCAAGTTTGTTTTGCTAGCAATAGTGAATGGTGGCTGCAGCAGGCTGTTGGCCAATTGCATCACTTTGGAATCTTAAGTCTCCTCTAGCCATTGACTAGAGGTTAGAGCACATGCCTATGGTCCTTTGATTCAGAGCTTATCCTTCACTCATTCAGTTGGAAATGGCTCAGTTCATGCCACCTTGGTGCATTCATTGAATACCTGGAGACAAAATTGGAGTCTTGGCCTCTTTTAGGCTTTTTAGGGTTTGGCATGCTACTTTGGAAATCTTGGACTTGGGAGGCTGATGAATCAGTGCTTGTCTCTTGGTTGTTCCCCCTTGAGGTGTTCAGATGGATAAGCATGCTTGGAATTGCACAATTTGAGCAAATCGTGCCTTCATGCACAAGTCTGCCTTGCCAAGACAGTTTGCAGCAAGGCATGTTGCAGCTGTCATAACTCCTAGCTCAGATGGAGTTTGATAAAGCTCTTGGACATTTTGGAAAGCCCTTATGTGATACAACATATGTGTGAACATAGTTTGTCTTGAAACTTTTTGGATCCAAGTGAAAAATCACCCTACATTTTGAAAAAAAGTAAGACAGATTCTGACTTAGTGAAAATTTCACTAAGTGTTGGAAAAGGTGACATTTCATGTTTTCAGCCATTTTGATCACTTCATAACTTAAAATCCATGAAGAATTAGAATGAGGTGTAGTTGACACTTTTGAAGTATGCCATGAGAACTACAAATCCATCTTTGAACCAGCCAAAATGGTTGCTTGGATCTCAAGTTATGATCCTTGGAAGTTGGTACCCTAGTCACTTTGTTTTATAACTTAGAAAAATTCTAAGTTTTTTATGATTACCCCTTTAACAAGTTATCCCACTTTCTTTGATTTTTCTTGATGAATGATGATTCTAATCACACATTAACATCATTTTAGGGTCAAGGAACCATAATTGTGAAAAAATCTCAAAAAGTCAAAGTTGACTTTTGTGCACAGTTGACTTTTTATCAGATGAATTCCAAACTATGCGATCCTTGGTGAAATCAAGTCCTTGACCTAAATCAAACTTGATGGATATGTTCCATAGGTGTTATGGGGTGTATTGAATCATGTCCAAGCTTTGGGAGCATGTCTGAGTTAAAAGTCAAAGGTACAGTTGACTTTTTCCTCAAAACCCTAATTGTGGTCGTAGGGAAATTGAAACTTGTGGATCAAGCTTCTTGGATCAATCCATTGTTGCAAATGGATCAATGTGGTTTATTAGAGACCCTTAAATCATGTCTTGAGGTATTAGCTCATGTTTTGTCCCAAAAGTCAACTTAGGGGTGAATTAGGTCAAGAAACCCTAATTCCTGATTTTTTTTATGAATGCTTACCCTGGGGTTAAATTGACTTGATGATTGGGTTCATGATGTCCCTTGGAGCATCTTAAGTTGTGCTTTGAAGTATTGGCTCATGCCCGGAGGAAAATTCCCATCTGGAGGCCTAGGTCGACCAAAACCCTAATTTGGTGACACTGGCGATCTTGAGGCTTAATCCACTTGGAATGCTGCAGCCTTGTGCTTGATTCTTGATGTGGGAGTCCTATTGATCCTTTATGGGTGTTTGAGAGGTTAGAAAAGTTGAAGATCATGTCATTTCTTGATTGATCATTTGTCTAAGTACCCTGAGAGAGGTTAAAACCCTAATCTCTGATTGTAGTGAATGCTCAACAATTCCTGAGGAGTTTGATGAGGCATAAAGGTGCATCCATATTGTGATGATGGTTTGTACAATGATGGGAAATATTAGTGGTCAAATTTTGGGGTATGACAGAATGCAGTGCGTGAATATTTTAGCTCTAGTTGCAGCGTTATTCTCTTGGTTGTTCTTTAATTCTTTTGCTCCTTTTATAGCTGAAGAAATAGAATCGTTAAAGCACACCTAACAACTATAATCAGATCAAATATTTTAGTACATCTTCTTTTCCAATAAATCAGGTGTTGGAACTTATAGAGAAAGAATTGTCCATTGAACAAGGCCTTTGTCCGGATTACTCTTCTATGAAATAAGTACAACACAATCTTTTGAAGATAATGTCAACCATTCTAGAGTCTCGTGATTACAGAGCTTGAGGTGACATTACTCAGTTTCAGAGGCGGGTAAAGCACGCTTCTAATTATGATTTGTACTAATGATAACTTTCTGATCAGACTTTCTTACAAGTACAAAATCAGAACCGGGTCATAGCTTCTTCAGTGTCAAAACCAGTTTTACCAAGTGAATATAAATCTGCACATAAGAATCAGCTAGTTAGAAATCCTAATTGTTTTTAAATACTTTGTTATCATCGAAACTTTAAAGCATACATGGTATGAACCAAATTTGTCTCAACAATCCATGCATCAAAAATAGAGTTTTTAGTGTGAAAAATACTGAATAGGCTGACACATACGTGTTTAGGTCGACCTATAAAAGCTTTTGATTCAGTATAGGTCGACACACAGCTTGTTCGGGTCGACCCCTATGCCTCGATAACAAAGGTTGTAGCCATTGTCCATATATCGCCTTAAATAGGTCGACCTAAGACCTTTGTAGGTCGACACGACTACTTTCATAGGTCAACCTATAAACTTCAAGTATGTATATATATATATATATATATATATATATATATATTTACATGCATCTTTTTCTAGTAAGGTTCTAGTGTAAAACCTATACAAAACTGGGATTTTAAAGCATACTCATCATTTTCAACTTCTCTTATATGCATACACACAATCAAACTACACATAATAATCTTTTGATTAGGTGACCATCTAGATTAGGGGTTGAGTTCTTTGGGGGTTTCAAATAGGAAAACATATTCGAAGGGGTTTTCCTTCAAGATCATTAAGGATTTGAAGGTTTTGGACAAGATTACCAATTCGGATTCGATCGAGTGAAAGCCTTGGGACAAGGTGGTTCCTTGCAAGGGAGCAGCGTGAAACTGTGGATCGTGTTGGTAAATCTTGGGTTCAACAAGTGTGCGCTTAGAATTAATTCGACAATGTGAAAGTATTGGGACAAGGTGGTTCCTTGCAAGGAAGTATCAAGAATTGATGAATTGAAGCGGCATTGTTGGTGACTTGATCAATCTTTGATCAATGGTTTTGGAGGTGGTAGAATCAACAATAAACCATAGGTTTTATAGGGTTAGAGTTCTTCATCTCGTGTATATACTTTTTTTGCAATGTAAGGTTAATTGCAAGTAACTCAATTCGATTTCGAGTTTAGGGCAGACGTACCTATAACGAGGCCGATTGGGGAACTACCTAAACAAATCCTTCTATTTCTCTCTCTCTCTCTCTCTCTCTCTCTATATATATATATATATATATATATATATATATATATATATATATATATATATCTTTTAATTTTTGTGCATACAATTTATTGAATTCATTGATTGTTTGATCAATTCGATTGAGAATTATTTTTTATCACATTTTTGAATTAGGTTTTGTTGGTAGAATCATAATCTAGTTGATTGTGATTTGTTTTAAGATCAACAAAACAAAGCGAATTTCCAAACGATATCGATTGCACACAAAGTATTCGATAAATTGCATTGTTGTATTTTTGTTTGTTTTTTATCATTGGAAATAAACTGTACATATAGCTTAGAATTTTATTATATTGGAATTAACCGTTGTTGAACAATTTGTGTTCATTATCATCTAAATTGTGTACCTTTACGAATATTCGAGCTTTTCGATAGTAGGTTCTGTTAGACGATTCAATTTAGGTTGTTTCCGTTGTGCCATAAAACTTTTGAAAGCCATTTTTGCCAAAAGTTTGAATTTTAAATTTGTGATCTATTTACCCCCTCTAGATCGAAGCCTATCATTTAACAAGTGGTATCACGAGCTCTGGTTAATTTTGTGCTTAAAATTTGCTTTTCAAAAGAATGGCTACCGAACCTAAGGGAGTATACAATAGAGCACCAATTTCCACAGGCGAAAATTATGGCTATTAGAAAGCTTGTATGCATATTCATGTCAACTCTATTGGCAAAGGTATATGGGACGCCATAAAAAATGGTCCGAATGTAATAACTATTACCAATGATGAAGGTGTTAAATTACCTAAACCGAAAACACAATGGGATGCTAATGATTGGAACTTATGGTCACATGATTGGAAAGCGAAAAATATTCTCACATCCACTTTAGGTGTTGATAAGTATTATTGCATTTCTCATTGTGAGACCACCAAGGCTATGTGGGATGCATTAGAGGTTATCCATGAGGGTACTAATGATGTCAAATAAGCTAGGATCAACATATTAACTTAAGATTTTGAGCTAACTCAAATAGAACATAGTGAAACAATTGTGGATAGGCGAAAACGGTTCACACACTTTATCAATCGATTAAATGCACTAGGTAAGCCTATTTCCAATGAGATTGCTACTAACAAAGCTTTGATATGTTTAAGTAGGGAATGGAAACCCAAGGTCACTGCTATCAAAGAGGCGAATGATCTTAAAGTACTCGATCTTACGGTTTTGTTCGAAAAATTGGAATAGCATGAGCAAGAATTCTATTGCTTGGAAAAATATGAAAAAGAGCAAGAAAAGAAAGTGAAGAAAGAGAAAGGTAAAGATAAGGAAGTAGAGAAGAAGTCCATTGCTCTAAAGACTTTTGCTATAGATACTTCTAAATATGAATTGCCTTCTCATAATCCTTATAGAAGGTACAACTATGTTGAAAAGAAACCAAATAACAAAAGCTCGTCTTCTCATAATTTGTATTGTCATTATTGTTGCAAAAAAGGTTATACCATTGCCAAGTGCAAGAAACTATTTTTTCCTAAGGGTGTATTTCAATGGTTTCCAAAATGCAATCAAGGTTTAGTTAATCCCCAAGGACCCAATGAATATTGGGTACCTAGCACTATTTGTTAATCATGCAGGAAAAATGTCGTGGCTCTATGAAGAGAGTTAGGGATCTCGTTTATGGAAGCTCAAGGCATAATAAGGTGACATGTCCTTCTTGTGTTGACTTTGTGACAAGCAAGGCGGATTTTGTTACCAAGAATGTTAACGTTTAGTGTTTCTTTAATTGGTAAAAGTGTCTTGATGATTACTAATGTTTTTATCTGAGAAGTATCGGAAAGGTATTATGTTTAATGATATAGATATATCTTCAACAAGACATACTTAAGTACATCAAATTAGGATTGATAAACCTAAGATGATGAAACACGAGGAAGGGCAAGATAATCATCACGATTGAACAAGATTGAATTTCCAACAACAAGGATGATCATCAACTCAATTGCCTCTTGGATACATTATTAATCTCACTTTCAAATACTTGTACAAGAATAAAAATGGTAAGAGCGTTTTGGTTTCATTTGTGTTATGTGGCACTTTTTGCATTCATTTCAACTTTCGTTCGAGAATTCTTCGTGGAATGCAAGTGCATCTTCCGCCGTGTGTACGGTGAGGTAATATTGTTTCAATCATTTTCTTATTTTGTAAGCAAACATTTCTTTTACATGTTTATTTCTTGAAGGTATGTGATGTATTATGTGTATGATGTTTGTGATATATGTTTATTACCAAAAATTTCAAATGCGGCCATTGTGTGTTGCATTTTATATGTTTATAGTGATTATGTTCTAAATGTTTTCATGTTTGATCAATACCTTGTACCATTTCATGCTTACTTTTCATGTTTGCATGATTTTAGCTAACAAACCATAGAATATCATCATATGCATGTGTTTTTCATTAAGTAATCATCCATGAGTCAAGTTTAGTCTCTCAAGGTCATTACAAATCCAATTGAGTCAAATTTTGGAAGTTGAACAATATAGGTCGACTCACAGTAGTTATAGGTCGACACACAATAATTGTTTTTGGTATTTTTCAAAAAAGTTACAGTATAGGTCGACGCATCCTCCTACAGGTCGACGCATAACTTAATTTTCTAAATTATTCTGGCATCGCTTCAGTATGTGCCAACATGTAACCTAGCTAGGTTGACGCATTCGTGTTGAGGTCGACTCATAAGTGTAGAATTGAGTCATTTGTATTCATTCTCTTCACTCTCTCGCATGCACCAACTCTCCAAATTTCATGAACTTCATCTTGCAACTT